>RJWM01000217.1:0-58811 GCA_004363535.1 Dasyprocta punctata
ACCCTGCCTCAAAAAACTAGGGCTGGGAGTTTGGCTCAGCAGCTTAAACACCTGCCTGGCAGTCGTAAGGTTGTGAGTTCAAACCCTGGTGCCACAAAAAAAAACAAAAAAACAAAACAAAACAAAACAAAAAACTTCCTTAGAAAAAGTTTTCAAACTTCAGAAAATATAAAGCATTGACATGCTTTTGGCACAGTGGCACCCACCTGCCTATAATCCCAGCATTCTGGGAGGCTGAGGCAGGAAGATCTTAAGTTCAAGCCCAGCCTGAGCAACTTAATGACCTAGTAAGACTCTGTCCCAATATAAAAAAATTTAAAAGGCTGAGAATATTCCTCAAGGAGAAGGCACCATTACCTCTTCTTAAGACACAATATCTTTTCCTCTGTAGTAGAAGCAATACATGCTCTTAAAAGAAAATTTGGAAACTATAAAAAGGACAAAGAAAACTTCATCTATCAGCCTGCTGGGATTTTTTTTTTTTCAGAATTTGTGTATAAATACTTTATACAGATATATGCATATATACATTTGAGTTGTTCTTCCAGGTAACTTAGTATTGTAAGATTTTAATGCCACTAATTAAAGGACTTTAATAATAGTGTACATTCTGGGAGCTGAGGCAGGAGAATCACAAGTTTTAAGTCCACTCTGGGCAAATGAGTGGCTTAGTGAAACCCTGTCTCAAAATAAAATACAAAAAGGGATGGGAGTATAGCTCAGTGTGGAGCCCCTGGGTTCAGTCTTCAGTACCTACATAAATAAATAAGTAAATAAAATTCTATTATGGAATATTTATATTGTCACATATAAATTTGATTTTTAATAAAAATATAGAAATCTTTCCCCCCCATGCTTTTATGTTTAGACAGTGCTTCCTGTATCCAGGATTGGTTTTTCTCCTGTATTTTCACTTAGTTTCATCTGATTGCTTACTTCTAATCTGTTTAGAGCACCATTTTAATATAGTATACTGCTCAGTAGTCTTCACCTTCCATTTCTACTGCCCAGTTTGAATCCAGATCTCTCTCTCTCCCCCTCTCACTCTGCCTCTCGCTCTCTCCCTCCCTCCCCACCCCTTTTCTTCCCCTGCCCCTGCATCTCACTGTTGCTGGGACTGGAGCTCAGGGCCTGCACACGCTCAGGTGCTAGGCTGGCACTTTATACTGAGCTACAGCCCCAGCTCCGGGTCTCTGTCGTTCTCCGTCGGTACTTCCGACCGGCTCACTAACAGCTTCCTGAGCGCCAGTCTCTGATCTCCTCAGGCCAGCGCATCTCCAGATTCACCTTCCTCACTTACCACTCGGAGCACACCTGCTTTTCTTTGCCTACAGGATGAGACCACACCTGCCTTTCTTTGCCTACTGGAGACCTTCAGATATGTGCCACCTTGCTGTGACCTTACTCTCCTTGGCACCTGCTTCAGCAGCACATCCTGACGCCGTCCAGGGTGGGCTCCTGCTGTCCCTCCCTGTGTCGTCCTCATTCTTCTCCCTTAACCTGGAGCCTCTCCAGCCCAGCCTGCTCTGTCCTTTGCTGTGGAAACTTCCCAGTCCTTCAGGAGACACAGATGTCCCCTCACCCCCACTGAGCGGGTGGCTTTTTATCCTTTGAAACCCCTGTTTTATTTGTTCCTCTTTAACAGTATTCGTTAAAAGTTCACAAACATACTTATGAGGGATGGGTTGAGTCGGTTTGCTTTGCTTTGGTTTGGTTTGGTTTGGTTTGGTTTGGTTTGGTTTGCTAAGAATGTTGAACCTCTAAGTTAAGGAAGTGATTGTTTTCTGTAATCTTGAGTTTGGTGTCATTGAGGTTTTACACTCACGTTTGGGATAATGTATTTTAATTCCAGCAGTATCTTGCCTTACATAGCATTTGCAGCACAGGCATTGCTCATTTAAGGACTTGCTCCAGTAGCTGTCAGCCTTCTCTAGAGTGTACCCGGTGCTGGTGTACAGTGTGGTGCTGAGACATCGTCTCTGTGTGCCTTATTTTTCTCTTATAAAGTAAAAACAGTCAAAAAAAAAAAAAGTAAAAATAGACCTCTTGCTCATTAGATTTTTTTTTTTTTTTTTTTTTTTTTTGCGGCACTGGGGATTGAACTCACAGCCTTGCACTTGCCAGGGTAGGCGCTTAAGCCGCTAAGCCAAACTCCCCAGCCCTGGTTTTTTGAGGCAGGGTCGCACTATGTAGCTCAGGCCGGCCTTGCGCTCGCGTTGTAGCCCAAGCCGGCCTCGAACTCACAACGCTCCACCTACCTCAGCCTCCTCCCGAGTGCTGGGATTAAAGGCGTGCGCCACCATGCCCGGCTGCTCATTAGATTCTTGAGGATGAAATGCTCCTTTTTATTTTCTTGTTTCTTAGGGCAGTATTAAATGTAGTCATTACAGGTAATTATTTAAATAAACGAAATTTGTGCTTTCACATACAGTATCTGTAGATTCTGCCACTGTCCCTTTGCCTGCAGTGTGGAGAGACAGACAGACACCCATTCATTACAAACCTAGAAACAGTTGATTCCAGGCTTCTTGTCTGAGACACCTGTGGAGGCCTTCAGCTTACAAGTCTTTGTACAATTGCTGGTAAGATTATTTTTGCAAACAGTCCTATAAAATGGATGAAGAAGGGTTTGTTGCCTCTTACCGAAATCTCTCCACGTCATCTAGCTCCTCTGATATACTGTCCTCTGCTCCGTGGCACTCTGTGTGTGTCCGTGTTATATATAGTGTCCCCACCAGGTTGCCTCCTAATCATTTGTGGTGAATGTCTCCATTCTGGACCGCTGCACTGCCGGAGGGCCAGCTCCTTATTTTGTTCATGGCACATGGCTATGTTGGAAAAGCCCTAGAAATAAAGAATGCAACTCTGGGGCTTCTCATTCCCAGCCCTTTGATTAGAGGGTTTTGAAGGTCATTTTTGCTTAGGATCAACTACGAGAAAAGGTCTTTCAAGAGCACTCTTATTTTTCCATCACTTCCAAAAGTATAACGTTTAACTTTGAATTCTACGCTAGGTTTTCTCCTGACCATCTTAGCAGTGTTGTTTATACCAGGTTTGGTTTCTGGTGGCCCTCCTGCAGAGTATTGGTTACTATGGAAATGGGACTGGTAGGCCTGTGTGATGACCACTTACGGCTTTAGGTCAGTTTTTTTTTTTACTGCTTTTAGGATTTGTTTTAATAAAAAAACAATACCAAAATGGATTCTCTGTATTAACAAGGCATAATAGAACCTGGTTACCTTCTGGGGGTTTTTTAGTGTTGGTATTAATTGTCAAATCAAAAAAAGGCTATACAGCTAAAGGGCCTTGCTGGGCAAGCTGAGCTCCGGCAGCTGGGAAGCACCTCCTTCCTGCGATAAACCGGTTACTAATACCCTGGGCAGGGCGGTCTGAGTGAGCCATGACCACACCTTGTCTTCCTTCCATGGTCTCCCTCTGGGGAGCTGAGCGCTTTATAAACATTAACTCCTTTACCCTCTGGGCACCTCCACTTAAAAGGTAAATAAGACTGAAGGCTCTTTCCTCTCCAATGTAGCCAAGGAAACATCAGCCAGAGAGAGAAATTACTTGGTCAGAGGCAGGTGAGGCATGGTGGCCCCCAGTGTGTGGGGTCCCAGTAGCGTGGGCCTGCACAGCAGCGGTGGTCACTGACACCAGCAGCCGCAGCCCCGTCCGCTTCTCTTTTCCTCTTCTCTGAGGGTGGTGGGGGCTGGGCCTTTTGTCTCTTGTGTGGAATGTGAAATGCTGCAAAGACGAGCAATTGTTCTTCAATGCTTTGTGCTCCTTTATAAGAAAGAAGAAATCAATACACATTTTCTCATACACACACTTGGCAGCACTCTGCCTCCTCTTCTGCAGCTCGGTCCTGCAGGGAAAGGCACGACTACGGGCCAGCACAGACCCGCAGCTTCCGGGGGGAAGGAGTGCAGGCTTCTCATTTTGCACTCAGCAGTGCAGCTTTTTAAAGCCAGTCATGTAACTGGCCGAGGCCATAAGACTGCTGGCTTCAGGGCTGGTTGGTGGAACTGGGGGGCCCGACGGTCCTCTTGCCCATATCACAAGCTGGGGGGTCCTGGGCTGTATCGCTGGAGACTTTACCTGGCAGGTGTCTGACCCAAACCTTCCTTTTTCCAGATTAGTCTCTTGCAGAAGAGGGAAGAGTTCTTTGTGGGATCTGTTAGAAACCAAAAAACCACGGAAGCATCAGCTTGCATTAAAAAAAAAAAGAAATTAAGCATAAACTGTCCAAACAAGAACCTTATCCCAGGTTGAGTTTTATTTTTTAATTAGAAAATATGGAACAGATATCTGCAATTTTGTGTTAGAGCTTACTGCCATTGAACAGTTAAATGTAGAATCACAAAGAATTTGCTGCCATTATTAACAGCAGCCGGGTGCCTCGAAGGTGGGATCAGCTACTCTGTGTGGGGCTGCAGGGCAGGGCGCAGGGTGTAGGCACCTGTTAGAGCCCGGAGCAGGCCCAGGACCACCAGGCGGGGCACAGGGAAAGAAGAGGGCTGAAAGCCAGAGTGGGAGGAGGGAGACGGAAAGACCCTTAAGGCGGGAGGAGGAGAGCCCCTAGGACACTGGCCTGGAGCATGTAGGGTGGAGCAGCTGGGCAGGCAGCGGGTGGACAGCACGCTCCTGGGGTCCCGCAGCCCTTCTCCATGTCAGTGAGGACTGCGGAGTTGCTGCCTCGAGGCTTTGTGCTCAGGCTTACAGTGCTGCTTTCACGTTTGGTGTCGTTCTGAGTTTCTGAGTAATGCAGTACTCAAGTGGTAGCAGAGCGCCTTGCTGAGACTGGCCGAGGATGAACGCCCTTGCTATTGCCGCAAGTTGACCCCACACAACTCGAGGTTAAAGTGGAGCAGAGAGATGCATCCTGTGCCCGGGCCGCAGTTCTGGTACGGATACAAATGTAACTGGGGTGTCAGTCTCACCTTCCCTGCTGCGGGAGGGAGTGATTCACATCTAGGCAGTGAAGCATCCCCTGGCTTTTCACAGGAGCCGTTAGAGGGGCTGCTGTTTGAACAAGGAGCTTCATCTTCCTGAAGCCAGCAGTCACACAGCCGTAAACACAGCCCCAGCCAACTCTATTGCCGGGATCGCAGTGGCTTGACGTTAATATTAAACATCTCCAGCAAGGCAGAGAGCTCGGCAGCCTGGCTCCAGAATAAAAATAAATAAAAATAAAGAGAAAACCCTGCTAAATACAGTGAGCTGATTTGTCGTCTTTCCTTTGTAAGGCCATTTGTCTTCTCTCGCATCAAATTTGTTATAAAACAGTCAAACTGTGAAAGTGGAAATCATCCTAGGAATATGGAATATTAATACCCAGGAAAGGAGCAGTGTCCCTTTTGTCTGAAAAGTGGCTCCTACTCCCCCACCCCCACAAGTCCACTGAGGTAAAATTATTTTTCTTTAAAAGAATATGAAAGAAGCTGGTTGTAGGAACCGTCGAAGTTTCAAGTTAGTTTCTTCCTTTGTTAAAGGAGAGAATTTTTATTAATGCATGAGAGCACTGTTAAAATTTAACCCTAGTTTCCTTCCCACCCTTTTGTCCCTCTTCCCTCTCCTTCCTTCTCCCCATCCTTTCATTTCTTTTGTTTGGGACCTGAACCTGCTTCTTTGAACATTTATAAATCTGTCTGATCTTTAGGGGACAGGCCAGAGGCCAAACGTCACCATCTGTAATTTAAAGCTGTAGGGCTAAAAGCATTTGCAGAGGTTTGAAGGACCTACTTCTGACCTGACCAAAAGAGCGCATTGGAACAGACCTCCTGGAGTCTCCTTCAAGCCCTGGGAGGATGGTGATGAGAGCAGACACACAGGGTAATTTATGGGCTCCGCTGCGCTGAGCTGCGCCTGGTCCCCTTAGAAATGGGTCGTGTACTGCCACCTTGTGGTGGACCTGGGCGGCTGCGGTTTTCTGTTTTGGAGCATTCTGAGTTGAGCTGCTGATTGGAGGTAATTTCCTTAGATCCAGATGTAGGTAATTAGGGACATAGGAGGGAATTCTTTGAGTCATTGCTGCTTTGCTGGCTTGGTCTGGATAAGAAAGAGGTCGTAGGTGAGAGAAAGTGGCTTTCTTTTTACCTCTTGGGTTTCATCGTGGGTTTTTTGTTTCTCTCTCTCTCTCTCTCTCTCTCTCTCTCTCTCTCTCTCTCTGTGGTTATTTGGTGGTGTGTTTTTGGTGTGGGATGTGAGATTTCAGGAAAGAAACCTGCATTACACTTGCTGGAGGACAATGGAAGGAGAATAAGAGAGATCCGTACTGACCTTCCTTGACTGATTTCAGGAATCAAAGGCTTTCTGTTGCTGTGACTTTGATATCATTCTAGACAATAGTCACTGTTTATAAGAGCTGCATCTAGGCCGGAAGTGATGACACACCTCTAAATCCAGTAGTCTGGGAGGCTGAGGCAGGAGGATTGCATACGCAAGCCCAGCTTGGGAATTTAGCAATTTAGCAATTAGCGAGACTGTGCCTCAAAATAAAAAAGGACTGGGAATGTAGGTCAGTGTAGAGGCTCTGAGTCCAATTCACAATATTGGGAAACAGAAAGAAAAAAAAAACAGAATCTGTGCACTTGGATCACCTTCCCAACAAAATCCAGTCATTTTGAGAATCTGAGTTAATGGGTCGCCTTCCTGTGATCTCGTTCTTGTGACCACACAGGACACTGGCTTCTGTTTGGATCGATATCTAAGCACAGTGGGTCGTGGAGATGTTCTCACCACCTTTCTCTCACTTATAAAGTCACTGATACAGAGCAGAGGATTTGGGTCAGAGAAGCAGAAGGAATGAAAGGTACAGGAAGCTGCCATCTCGTCTGTGTCGGTGGGGAGCTGACCACGAGGACCCTGGGTTCCAGCGTTTGGCTGCTGTGCCTGTCCCTTTTTGTTATCATCGATGATTGTGCTCCTTTTGCAGTGGGGACTTTGCTTAGTGCTCTGAGCACAGTATGTGTTAGGAGGGTTTGGTCACCTCTTACCGCAGAGGGAGCTAAGTTTCGTGGGCGGTTTGCCTCAGGCCGTGGATCCGGTCAGGATCTGAGCCAGAACCTGAGCCAGCTCAGATCAGAGATTGCAGCCCCTCGTGTTTATTAGGTGCCATGCTGTAGTGCCGCATAAAAATGATTTGTTTGTGTTAGGTGACAGTATATAACAAAAGTGAGTTGATCCCCGATCTTTAGGCATTTCTAAGGGGAAATAGAGCAGCACACAGCCTTTGCCCTTTGACCCACTTCGGTCTCGGGCAGTGAGAGGCACGTGTGTTTTTGGAAGACAGTCCCTTTGGCTGGGCCACCAGCACGTGCTCTGTGAGAATTGGCGTGACACCTTTTGGATATTTGGGGTACCCAGACCTATCGGGAGCCAGCAGAGAGTGGCGCTGTGTGAAGGGAGACAGAAGTGTGCATGCAGAAAGTGGGAGGCGGGACAGGGAGGCAGCGCAGTGGCGGAGTCCTTGCCTAGCATGAGTGAGGCCTGAGCAGGATACTTAATACCACCAAAAAAAAAAAAAAAGGAAAAGGAGGAGGAAGAAAAAAAACAACATAGGAAGCAGTGGGGCCCCTGCCAGCTCCCAGTTGTCTGGGCGGCCAGTGTTGCCGAGATTGGCAGAGGTTTGGCGCGCGTTACTGGGCATCAGCAAACTGGAGGACTCAGGGCTTCCACCAGGCTGGCAAGAAAACTGTGCTGGGACGGGGGGCCTAAGGCCGGTTAGCCTCGGGGGGACGGGTTAGGTTAGAAGACGACAGCAAGGAGCAGTCAGCCTTGCTGCTGCCCTGGTTCTGAGGGACAAGGTCCCGTCAGGGTGAATCATGGACATGGTCTAGGGTGGCTTTCCCAGTGGGGTAAGTCCCAGCGACAGGTTTACTGGGGACTTTCCCTTCCCCGCACCCCTGTGCCGTGCCTTTGGTGTCCACAGTCCACCACAGCTGACAAAGTTCAAGTAAGCATTGACTTGTCTTTACTAATTTCTCATAGCCACGTGTTGTCCTTTGAGGCCATGGACCACAAACATCTAGAACATATTTTTAAGCTTCACAAGTCTTAAATTTTCAAAACGCAAACGTGAAGGAAATGGTGTTAACACCACTGGGAGTTTTTGGAGCACCGTTCCGCCCGCAGTGACTGCAGCTGGCTAGTTCTGCACCGCCCTTGTCTATGCTGACCCCACTCAGGTGTGCAGTTCGACGCAGATTCTGCTAGACCCAAGATCTGGTCAAACTGGGACCCTTACTATGGCTTCCCCTTCATGTGCTTTGTCGTTTTCTGTATATGGAGGGGACTGAGTCAAGACAGAAACAGACGCTCCAGCACCTCCGAGTGCGGCGTGCAGGAAGAGGTGCGAGGTGAGGAAAGGAGCCGGGTGCAGGCGGCCCAGTCTGCTGTATTTAGGGTTACCTCCTGCCCCACAGCAGCCGGTGACATGTGTAATTTCAGCCAGGGGAGCAACATTGTTGTCTCCACTGGCACGTGTGGAGGACTGGTGCGTCACACTTGCTCAGGGACCGTAGGGTGCTCCCTTAGGCAGCAGTGCAGGGCTGCTTGCTTTGCACTGTCCACCTGCCCGGGCCATAGGCACCACACGGCAGCAGCTCGGGGGATGCCTTGGAGCGCCCAGGTCCAGGCAGGAGGTGAGCGCTCTCCCAGAGCAGACGGGAGAGTCCCTTCAGAGGCCCCAGTGCCACAGGCTACTGACCTAGTAAATTGAAAGTTCCACACAGATCATTTGCAGGTTTAATATGCTCCTTTGTGCTGTTTGCCCAAATAACATCGTGAAAGACAATGATCTGTGTTGCAGTCCTGTGAGGAGCGCATGTGTGGAACTGAAGGGAACAGATCTGGGCCCGCACATCTGTCTGGGGACTCCGCTGCCACACACGTGCAGCCCATTTCGTGTGGGGCCGTGTGACACCCCACTCGGCACCCAAGTGGTCGCCGCTCACAGCTGGCTGCACGGTGCCTGCCCTGTGTCTCTTTGGAAGAATCCCACAATAAATAAGCTGAATCCTAACACACGCTGACACACACACACACACACACACACACACACACTCACACACACTGTCTTTATGGAAAATGGCAGCTAACCCATGATCATTTTTTTCCAGAATCAGGTTTTATGATAATATAGTAAAAATATTAAATTAGAAAATGCCTCACTAAGGGTTATAAAACCTTACTACACTAGAGATAGGTAATTATCCCCTCTGCAGCCTAAATGACAGTTTAAAAGAAATAAAAATGTTAGTGCTCATTACTTGCTTTTGTAGATTGCAATAAAGGGTGAGTTAAATTTTAATTCAAGGAAGAGCCCCTCTATCGACCTTCTACCTGAGGTGCACGTCCTGTTAATTACTCTGTCGCTTCTTCTCCTACCTGATACCAACATTAATACACTTTCTACACTGGACGTTCCCTCTGGCCAGAGGACGGGGGTGTGAGGGGAAGGGGGATGCAGCAGGGACGCATTTCAGACCAGTGGTTCAAAGCTGTGTTCTTCATGTGATCCGAAGCAGGGATTGTGTTGGGTTTTTTGTTTGTTAGTTAAGCCCAGGTTCATTACGCATGGCCTTAAGGGGACCGGAAGTATTCGACTTCGCCTGGAGAATCAGGTGGAGGTGAGGTTCACCTGAACGATTGATGGTGCAGCCCTCCGGGAAAGGAAAGGTGCCCGGGGAACTGTACCTGTGGTCAAAGCAGTCGCCCCACCCAGCGCCCGCTTTGGTCGCCTGGTTTCCTTTTTGGTTTCCTTGGGGTAGCGTAAGGGCTTAGGACACAGTTGGTTTATTTTCAGATGTCTCTGCCTTTGCCTCAGGACTGACACCAGGTCTAGCACCTGAATTTAGGGAAAGCTCTGTGCATCCATCAGAACTCAGTCTTCGTCCTGGGTGCACGGAGACTTTCAAGTTTGGAGGAGTTGTGTGCAGGAGGAACAGGCACCCCCTGCCTGGCCTCTCCCCGGCCTCCTGGGTGCTGAGGACCTGGCCCTGAGGCGGCTGTGGGCAGGGCCCAGGCACAGGCCAGGTTTGCAGGAGAGGGAACTGAGTGCGAAACACGTGAGGCCTGGGTGAGAGAGACAGCGCCCTCGAAGCTCAGGTGGGCTCCAGCTCTTTATTTTCAACCAAGTCTCAGGCGAACATGTGTTGATTGTTAGCTGGTAGATCATTAAAAGCAGTTTTTGGTGGAAGATTACTGTGTGGGTTTTTTGAGGGAAGGGGGTTGCTATGTACAGTAATTCAGAGAGAATGAAGAATCCAGTGACAATCTCATGACGAAACTCCTTTTCTTGTGACAGGACTTTTCAGTACATAAAGTTATGCAAAAAATACTAAAATCAAAGAAAACCAAATAGAATTACTGCCGAACCCTTTTCTTTCTGGCAGTAAATAATATGCATCTACAGGGCCAGGAATTTAGCTCAGTGGCCTAAGGCGCCTACCTGGCAGGTATGAGGTTGTCAGTTCGATCCCCGGTACCATAATAATAATAATAATAATAATGTGCATCTACAGATCTATGAGCAAGGAAAGAAAAGCTTTATCTGTATAATTAAATGCAATCCTAATAATGTTTTATAAATTTATAATACATTTTCACTAAAGTTATAAAACATTGTATTGTTATATATTTGTATCCTAAAATAATTATAATGATAACCCAATCCAGAAGAAAAAAATTAATCACTTAAAGAGACTTACTGTGTCAAGAAATTAAAATATTTGCATTCCCATTTTTTAAATTTCAAGTTTCAGGAATATTCTACTTACATACCTATTTTTGTGGCCAAGAAGTATAATAGGGTGATCAATAAAAGACTTTCAAGCATAAAACAATTATATTAAAACAAAAATCTGTAGGGAGAAGTCAAATGGAAATGCAAGTTTAAAAAGAAAATGATGCTATAAAATTTTCAAGTAAAAGTGCTTGTTTATGTGTTGTTTGAATGAACGATGATGGGTGGCAAATCAGTGTGGCATGGCAATTCCACTGGGTGCATTGCAAACGGGATGTGAGGGTTTTATTTTAAGAGTTAATATTCACAACATTCTGATAATTATATTCTTCACGACAATTTAAATTTACTCTGAAAAACAACATGGCAGCCTGGTACGTGTGAGGGGTGCCCGCTTTTTTTTTTTTTTTTTTTTTGCGGCACCGGGGATTGAACTCACAGCCTCATGCCTGCCAGACAGGCACTTAAACCACTGAGCCAAACTCCCAGCCCTGGTTTTTTGAGGCAGGGTCGCACTATGTAGCTCAGGCCGGCCTTGCGCTCGCGTTGTAGCCCAAGCCGCCTCGAACTCACCACGCTCCTCCTACCTCAGCCTCCTGAGTACTGGGATTAAAGGCGTGCGCCACCACACCCGACAGGGTGCCCACTTTGGTGAGCCTGTTGCCTGGTAGGGCTGTGTGAGATCCAGCGAACGCAAAGCCCCGCAGCATGGGAGCCCTGGACGGCGAGGAGGACCTGGACTGAGGGTGACCGGCCCCTAGAAGCGTCCGCGCAGCTGTCCTGGAGCCCAGGGCAGTGGGGCAGGCGGTGACAGGAGCAGAAGGGGCAGCCGTGAGGCCATCACCAGGTCTTGCTAAGGGATGGCACAGGGTGAAATGGTGGGGACTTAGAGCCGCAGGAGGCTGGGGAGGCTTTGTGGGTGCAGATGGCTGCTGATGAGTGGTGGTGGGCAGGGAGGCCGTCTTAATGTTCAGATGGGGACGGTCCTTCACGCCTAGCCTCACTCTCCCCTCCCCCAAGTACCTTAAGGACCCAAACCACTCAGCTTCCCAGTTGCTTTGCCACCAGCAGCTGCATATGTTTGTCAGCTTTGCGCACCTGAGTGTGAAATGATGTTCTATGAAAACGTGGCTCCCACATTTCACTCTCTGCTCCTGACTGGTGAACCCCGCTGCGGACAGTTTGCGGACAGTAACTGCCGCCTTTGGCCCAGGCGCCGCACTGCAGAGCGAGGCGTAATGATGGGGTCTGGTGCAGGCAAGCAAGGCAAGGCTGGAAGGCAGCCGCAGTGGCACACCAGCAGTGTCATCTTAAAGTCACACTGTCCTTTTAGTCATGGCCACTCTCTCCTTCGTGCCATTTAATTTTATTGGTGGTGGTGAAATAGCCAGAGAGACTCGTGTTTCTTGGCAAAGTGAGGCCTGGGCAGGGCCACGCTGCTGTGCCGTCAGGAGCCGGTGTCCAGGGGTTTGGAAGGGAGGCTGCGCTCGTTTACATTGGGCAGAGGCTCCCGCCTGGGCGGCTGGGCTGTGGAGGCTGAGGCAGACAGATGGGACCCACAGGGAAACAAAAGAGACCCAGGGATCTCGGCAAGCCAGTGTCCTTTTGTCTGGAGGCCTCCAGGCTGGTTGGCAGACAGGGTGAGGTGCCACCAAATTCTGGCAGTAAAATTTCTGTAGTTAAATTGGAGATGTCGTGTTTTCTGGCCCACATTTTCCCTGCCTGTCCTGTGGTCCCCAGCATGCCAGCTAGTTCACATTGTGGCTTCTGTGGTTTCTTAAAAAATTCTCACTTTCTTGCTTTTCTAAAAGCTTTGACATGCTATTGCTATAGCCGAGATTTCTCATTATAGTACCTCTGCTCCTGCCCAAACCAAAGCAGGGTAACCTCAGAAAGACTAGCAGGTTTTTTGTGTTGAAGTGTTCCTGAGCTAAAGTGCATGTTTGGAAGATTGAGTTTTTTGTTTTGTTTGTGAAATCAGGATTGCTGATGGTGGCCCTCCGCCAGAGAACAGTTTTTGAAGACTTTTTTATTTTTAAACAAGATGGCAGACAATGTCTTTGGCTACATGTGGAAATGTCAGGACTGGTACAGCTTTCTTGTGGGGTTACCAGCTCCCCACCCATCACCTTAGCCCACTATGCGCCCACTTGGTCTCCAAAAGGAAAGTGTCCTAGAGCAACTGGCATGGTGGCAGGAAGGGACCCCAGGCCCCTTCGAGAGTTTCCAGTTCTGGCAGGTGGCTTCGGCCAGACCTGTGTTGTAAGTTACACTTAATAACAGGGACAGAATTTGGAAGTGATAATTTACTCAATATTCAGAAACTCAAGAAGATGCTGGCATGTCAGAATTTCTTTAAATGTCAAAATCCAACTTTAGAAATAAATTAGCCAATCAAATTTTGTGTTAGATGAGACTAGGGAAGGGGTGGAGAGAAAAACCTTGCTTCTACTCCTGGGCTGCTGCACATAGGATGGTAATTGGAATCTTGTTGCTGGGTCATTTTCATTGTTTTTCAAGTACTGCCAAGTCCAAGAAAATGTATGAAAACCAAATTATATCCCCCTGCATCCCATGTCTGATTGAATCCTCCTCATCGCGTGGCAGTCTCATACATTCTATTAAAATATTCAATCTTGGTTTCTTACTTGAAGAGCCTGTCTGTAAAGGGCAAACTTAAGGAAGACTCATTCCCTAGAGACAGGGTATCCAGCCACACTGGACTATTTACATATTTTACTATTTGATTGGCTGCTTCTGGGTCTCTACCTTGTGTTGTATTTGTGAGTAAGAGCTGTGAGATGCATTTTTTTAATTATCTGGCTGTGTTTTCAATTGAAGAAACAGATGAGGGTATTTCCCAGCTTCTTTTAACCTTGAAAAGTTAACCAGTGTGTTAACCAGTTGCTTCGTTTGTCTTCCAGGACGGAGTTGTATCGATCCCTTTTTGGGCAGCTCAACCCGCCTGCCACCAGCCCTGGGGACTGACGCCGCCTTCCCCTTGCTGCAGGACCCGCCAGCACCGTCCCGACGGAGGCAGCCGTGGCTTGCCGGGGACGTCAGTCTTGGGGAAGGTGCTCATTCACACACGTGCCTGGTCCCCGTGTCCTTTCCCCATCACGAATAAAGAGTGTTGTCACCGCTGCCCACATGTGATTTGTTAAGTGCACAGAGTCAGTCTCTTCTGGGGCTCGGCAGTGTGGCTCATTCGTTGGGAGGGCTGTTTTCTAGGTAAATGAGTGGCCTCACTGTATAAAACTGCACGTGTTCATCCATTAGCGGGGGCTTAGCTTGTTTCCCCGTTCAGGCCGCTGTGAGCAGGGCTGCAGGGCACGCGGGCGTGGAGCTCTTCCTCCTGCATTCCGATGTCCATTTGACCGGATCTCCAGCCACAGGGAGGATTGCTGTGGCCTGTGTGTACAGCATCCTTTTATGCGGAGTTGCTGGTTTTATTCTGTGCATGTGTCATGCTGGGGCTCAGGTTTAGGCCCTCACATGCTAAGCACATGATCTGAACTACTTCCCCAGGCCTAATTTGGTTCTTTTTTTGCCGGTGCTGGGGATTGAACCGAGGACTTCACACATCATAGGGAAATACTCTACCACTAAGCTATGTCCCCAGTGCTTCTTACCTTTTTTTGAGACAAGGTCCTGCTAAATTAACTAGGATAGCCTTAAACTTGGAGTCCTCCTGCCTCAGCCTCCTGAGTAGCTTGGATTATAGACATGTGCCACCACACTAGCCAATACTAATTTTTAATTAACTTCACAAAAGAAGTAATTATGGGTGGGATGCTGCTTTCAGTGGGTGTTCACTGGTTTATCACAGCTCTGAGAACAGGGAGTCTGCAAAACCCTGTAAGCTAGCACATGAGATTTGGTAACTCAGTGATACTTGCCTGTATGTCCAGTAGTTGCAGATCTCTGCCCCTCTTGTGTTTCCTCATTTCACTTACAGAGATTCTTCCAGGGTCCTTTCCTGTTCATTCCTAAATCACTTTATTGAGATTAACTCTGGTGTAAATCTAGCAGGAGGAGATGATTCACTTGTTTTTCATCCAGAGGTCAAAAGCTGGAAATTAAATCCCTATAAGGGGGATTTATAGGCCTGCTGCGGTCACTGTGCAGTGGAGATGACCATGCATGAGTGGCATATGCATGGGTGACCGATGTCCCACCACTGACCCAAATGTTCTACTTAGAGTATGGAATCAGAGAAAATATGTTGAACCCAGGCAACTAAGTGCAGTTGTGGAGTCAGGTTTTGCTATTTTTTAAAATATAAGAACTCACAGATTTTCATGCACAGAAAATCCTATGTGTAGGGCCGGGAGTTTGGCTCAGCAGCTTAAGTGCCTGTCTGACAGGTGCGAGGCTGTGAGTTCAATCCCCGGTGCCGCAAAAAAAAAAAGAAAATCCTATGTGTCTTTGAGTCAGTGTTTAGGGACTGCCACACAGCACCTAAACATCGGGCTCCAGAGGAAGTGAGTCCGGAACAGAATCTGCCTCACAGCTGTTTTTACATAAATGGTGTCCCCTGAGCTCAGGGTGGGGCAGGGAGCAGGGCAGAGGCCTTCCTAGCTCTTGTGAATTGGACCTGGTGCGCGGCGATTGTTTTTCTTGTCTCAGCAGCTACCTCTTGGGCTTCACTATCACGGAAGTGTTTAATCTCTGGTTTGTCCCCAGTTACGCAGAAGAAACAGAAATTGGAATACCCCACATCCACCCCTTTCAAAATTCACCTTTTGTTGTTGTTGTTGTTGTTGGTACTAGAAATCGGACTCAGGACAGGAGGCAGGCACTGTGCCACTGAGCTAAGTCCCTGGTCCTCAAAACTCACCACTTTTGAAAATACAGATCATCCAACCCTGTCCCCTTCGCCAGACATCGCCGTTGAACTTCATATGAGCCTGAGTTCACCTATACTCTGAAAGAAAAGCCACTATCTGATGAAGAAAAGGGTTTAAACAAGTGCTTCAAAAATAGTTGGAGTCCAGCAGATTTAATTAAAAGCTTAAAAACAGGAGAGATGGAAAAGAAGGAACTGGCAGAATTTTCACTAAAGGGAGACTTGCATTTTAAAATGCAGAAGACCATCCTCCTTCCAGCCAAGAATAAATTGGAAACTATTTTAATTGACACGGATACTGCAATTCAACTGTTACTAGAAAGACAGATTACTTGATTGATTTGCATTTTAATAAAACTAATACTTTACATTTTGGTAGCTAATGCTGATTTTTAAATGAGTAGAGAGCAGTTATCAAGAGTTTCAATCCTGAGTCCTTTTTCAGTGTTGACCAAGGCAGTCCTCTCTCTTGTGTGGAGTTTGCTGATTTTATTTTTGGCCAGTGACTGCTTCACTCGCTGCACTCAAACCGTAGACCTTAAATCTCCCGGGACAGTGGGGCCGTGAACTGTCACAGCGCGGCCTCCTGCCCTGCCCAGCCTGGGTCCGCCCTCGACGGAGCCTGAAGGAGGCGCTGGGCTGCTCGCTCTGCAGGACAGATGGGATGGTAAGGCTGCCGTCTTGCCTCATTTTTACCTTAAAAATTACAGAAAAGTAAAAAGAGCAAGCAAAACCAAGACTCAGCTGTAATCCCCCCTCACCGCAGAGTGACCGTGCTTACTCTCATTTTAGTGTTTCTCTCTCCTCTTCACGTGCACGGAATAGCCCCGCGATTCTCTTGGGGAGCAGAGCCAGGGAGCTGTTAGGGTAGACACTGCGGGGTGGCGGTTTTGTTGCGTAGGATGGCTTTTTTTTGGGGGGGGTTGGAGTTTTGTTTTTTGAGAGTTCTCAATTGCTAAATTGCCCAGGCTGGGCTCAGACTTGTGATCCTCCTGCTTTAGTTTCCGAGAGGGATTATAGTCCATCGTTACACCTGGCTTTCAAAATGCGGTTTTGTTTTATTCTTGGTGCTGGGAGTGGACCTCGATCCTCACAATCGCTGAGCTACACACCATCTCCAAGACTTGGTTTTTACTTTTGGGTTGTTTGAAATTTTTTACTTTCCATCTTAGAAACAAAAGCAAGATGTCCACAGCTGGGGATGTAGCTTTGTGGTAGATTGTGTGCATAACATGCATGAGGCCCTGGATTTAATTCCCAGCACTGAAAAAAAACATTAAAAACCATAAAAACAATACTTACACAGCTTTGTCTACCATCCCCTTCTCCCTTCTCATGTACCACACACGTGTACCCCCAGATAAGAACCAAGGTATGTGGCATTCTGCATTTTAATATCAGTGTACAGCAAAAGATTATTTCTGTGTTCGTACAGATATCTTTGCATTGCTAGGTTTTTGTTGGGTTGTTTTTGTTACAGGGTTTTGCTGTGAGGTCCAGGCTGGCCTCCAACTCACAGTCTTCCTACCTCAGCCTCCTCAAAGATAATGTAATTGTTAGCTAATCATTTCATATATCATCAGTACTTAAATCCTCTGTTGTTGGACATTTAAATTGTTTCTAGATTTTGCTGTTATGAATAATGCTACAGGGAAACATTGTACATAAAGGTTGTTTATTGTGTATTGTGAAACTTTTCTTGGCGCATATTCTTAAGAGTAAAATGAACCAGGCCAAGAGTGTAATATTTTTAGGGCTCTTGGTGTACATACACTTCTTGAGCTGATTTTCGGGCCCTTGTCCACACCTCCACACTTACCTAGGCTGAGCCGACTGCAACAAAGGGAAATGGGAAGCAGAGAGATTGGCCTGGGGTTTGATTCTGGGGTTTATTTCTTGCTCCCCAGGGAACCCTTCAAATCAGCATCCTCCTGTGGGGGGATTAAAGGGCTGCCTGTAATGTGCTTTGAGATGCTCCACTGAAAGATGGTGGATAAATAGAAAGTGACGCTGTCATTTCCCTCCTCAGCCCATACTTTCCTCTGGCTGCCAGATTGCCTATAATTTGCTTTCCCCTGTCCCCTCTGATTCCCACTCGTGCTGCTTTCGATGTGTTCATCCTGGGGATCTCTGGGCCAGTCTCCCTGGATTCACGGGACTGCTCTGACTTTGTTTTTGGTGTGCAGACATTGCCATCCTGGAACACTACCCAGGCCCCACGGCAGTGTTGTCTGGAAGCCCTGAGTGCTTGGGGCAGCTACCGGGAAAAGCCAGCTGCAACCAGCCCAGCAGGCTGTAGCTCTCCAGTGTAGGAAAGCAGTTTTTCTGCTAGAAGGAAACAGGGGAACACCAGAGAACACTGGAGTGGGAAAGGGACTTTTGGACAAGACCCCAAAAGTGCAGGAAACAAAAGTGAAAGTAGACAAATGAGTTCTATCCAATTAAAAAGCATCTGGCCGGGCGTGGTGGCGCACACCTTTAATCCCAGCACTTGGGAGGCTGAGGTAGGAGGAGCGTTGTGAGTTCAAGGCTGGCTTGGGCTACAACTCGAGTACAAAGACGGCCTGAGCTACACAGTGTGACCCTGCCTCAAAAAACCAGGGCCGGGAGTTTGACTCAGTGACTTAAGCGCCTGTCTGACAGGTGTGAGGTTGTGAGCTCAATCCCTGGTGCCGCAAAAAAAAAAAAAAAAAAAAAAAAAAATTAAAAAGCATCTGCACAGCAAAAGAAATCAACAGAACAAATAGGCAACCTACAGAATGGGAGAAAACATTGGCTAATGGTGCATCTGACAAGGGTTGCTATCTAGCATGTGTAAGGAACTTGATAGCAATAGTGATAGATTTTTTAAAAGTGGGGGGCGTGGTGGCGCATGCCTTTAATCCCAGCACTCGGGAGGCTGAGTTAGGAGGAGCGTTGAGTTCGAGGCCAGCTTGGGATACAATGCGAGCGCAAGGCCAGCCTGAGTTACATAGTGCAACCCTGCCTCAAAAAACCAGGGCTGAGAGTTTGGCTCAATGGCTTAAGTGCCTGACTGGCAGGTGTGAAGTTGTGAGTTTGATCCCTGGTGCCACAAAAAAAAAAAAAAAAAAAAAACCAGCCTGAACTGCATTGCAAGATCCTGTCTCAAAAAGACCAAAAAAGGAAAAAGAAAAGGAAAAGATACCAAGTAATGGTGAGGATGTGGAGAAAGGGAACCCCTCCTTATGTTGTCAGTGGGAACGTAAATGAATATACATTAGTAGAGCTACTGTGAAAACAGTTTGGAGAATCCTGAAGAAAGTGGGCTGGGGGTGTAGCTTAGTGACAAGGTCCTGCATTTGAGTCCCTAGTACTATAAAAAAGAAAAAAATTAGAACAAGCATATGCCCCAGCAATCTCACTTCTGGACCCACAAGTCCAAAGGGTCAGCATGTCACATCAGCACTCCTGCGTTTATTGCAGCATCATTCACCACAGGCAAGGCGGAATCAGCAGTGTCTTATTAACTGACGAATGGATAAAGAGATATGGTCCATATGCACCATGGAATACTATTGAGCCCTTAAAAGAGGACAAACAAAGGGACAAAAACCTGTGTGAAAACATGGATGGAGCTGGAGGTCATTATTTTCAAGACAGGGTCTTAGCTGTGTAGTTCAGACTGGCCTTGAACTCACTGTGTAGTCCACACTGACCATCCTCCTGCCTCAGCCTCAAGTGCTGAGATTGCAGGCATTATGTTAACTGTAATAAGCCAGATGCAGTAAGACAAGTCCTGCACAATCACACTATAACAGCTGGTCCTATGGAAGTTGGAATGGAATGGATACAGCGGTGGGGGCAGGGAAGGATGGCCCCCAGGGGCCAAGTTACAGCTGGCTGGGAGTTTGGTGTGCTAGTTCCCAAGAGGGTGCTGCACAGCGATAATGTACTGTACAGTTTGGTAAAGCTTGAAGGAGTTCCGAATATTTCCTCACAAAGAAATAATAAATGAGAAGCCAGATACACTTACCCTGATGTGGACATTGCCCACTATACACGTGGATGGAAAGATCACGTGATAACCCGTACGCATGTACAATTTTTATGTGTCAGTTTTGAAAAACACCAATGAAATCAGTATCATTGAAAGATGAGGGGAAACCCAGTTTCCTCCAGCGAGCTGCTTTTCCCGTTTCTGCACGCATTGCTACAACCTCTCCAAGATGACAGCCTGTTTACCTCCTACCCTCTGAGGCAGGTTTTTCAGTCTTCTTTTTTTTTTTTTTTTTTTTTGGTACTGGGAATCAAACGCAGAACCTCGCGCTCGCCAGGCAGGCGCTTATGAGGCTAAGGGAGCGGAGCGGAGCAGAGGCTCAGAGTGTGAGGTTTGTTCTAAGCCTCGGTACCACGCCCCAGGGTGGAGCAGTGGCCCTGTGTGTGGGATTTGTTAATGCCAAGAGACCCACAAACCAGGTGGCCCAGGCCTCGAAGCCTAACCTGAGGCATGGGCTGTCCAGAAGGAGCCCGAGGCTGCGCGCACAGAGCCAGCGCTTTTGTGCCCGGTGGCCTCTGACCCCGCGGGGCCGCGGAGCTCTGCCCCGGGCCCCCTCTCCTGGCCGTCCTTTGTGCTAAGCTGATGGGTAACTCATGCACTGCAGGAGGTGTGCAAGGAATTACGTCACGTTTGCCTTACAGCTTTTGTTTTTAAAGTTATCTACTTCACTTTCTGTCTTTTCTCTTTTTTTTTTTTTTTTTTTTTTTTTTGAGGCACCAGGGATCGAACTCACAGCCTCACACCTGCCAGGGCTGGCGCTTAAGCCACTGAGCCAAACTCCTGGCCCTGGTTTTTTGAGGCAGGGTCGCACTATGTCGCTCAGGCCAGCCTTGCGCTCGCGTTGTAGCGCAAGCAGGCCTCGAACTCACAACGCTCCACCTACCTCAGCCTCCCAAGTGCTGGGATTAAAGGCGTGCGCCACCACACCCGGCTTTTCTCTTTCTTTTAACATTTAAAAAATAATTGCCAAGAAAAAAAGTAATTGCCAGTAATTTGGTAAGTTCATTAACTGTTTCTCTCCTCGGTCTGGGGAGCCATATCGCCCTGCTGATTTGTACATATTCAATGTGTCCGTGTCCAACAGCTCTGTCGCCGGAGGCCGCGCTGCCTGCTCCTGGTGGGCGAGTGCCCATCAAAAACAGCTAACTTTCGCTTTCGTTGTGTGTCTCTAGGTTTGCTTTCCCTTTCCCCCGCCTCTCCTGCCGTCGTGGGGTCCACCCCACCCACCCCACCCCACCCCCGGTAGGGCCAGTGCTTCAGCAGCATTTATATTCCCGGGGAGTTGGCTTCGTTTATTTCCTCTGGTTCAGAGTTCTCAGAGTTCATTTGTTGAGGTCAAGGATGCTGGATTCTCAGCAAAGAAAATTTAAAAGAATGGGGGGAGGGAGTAGAAAAACACAAGGTCCCTGACAGACACAGACTGCAGCAGGGACACATCAGCCCTCCCCCGCCAGGCCCATCTTCCTCCCTTTTTACTACAGGACTGGAAATGCATTACTCAGTTCCTGCAGGCTCACGGTCCCATCGTGGTGCTGGCTGCTCCCACTTTTCTGCCATTTGTCCTTCCCGAGTTAGGCAGGTGCTATTTATCTCAGGGCTTAGACACGCTGTTGGAAATGTGGGCACATAGTTGGTCCTGGGTAGGCTTCTGTGATGCTCTGGGTAAAGGAAAGCTAGGAATGAAAAGTGGAGAAATGCAAAGAATCTCAGGAGGCTGAGGCAGTAGAGTCCAAGGGCTGCCTTAGTGAGACCTTGTCTCAAAATAAAAAGTAAAAGTAAAAGGGCTGGAGAAAGCTCATGGGGAGGGTACCCTTGGATTTGAGCTCCAGTGCCGTGCACACACACACATACAATCTCAGACTGAAAGTCAAACCTGGTAGGCCCTAGCAGCTCAGGTGTTACCTAGAGGAAGGCTGTTAACCTCAGGGTCTTTGTTGTGATTTCGGGATCAGAAAACCCACCACCTAAGCACCTTCTGTTCTGCAGTCTTTTGTAGGTAAAGGAAGACTCTGGACTTGAGTTTTTGTTGTTTGTTTTGTTGGTTTAGTTTTTTGAGATAAGGTTTCATTACATCATTCAGACTGGCTTCAAAGTGGAGGTAATCCTCCTGCCTCAGCCTCCCAAGTGCTGGGACTACAGGCATGCGCCACCACGCCTAGCTTGGACTTGAATTTAGCACAGATGCAAGAATGTTGTTCACATCCATTTGTCCACCTCTAAATACAAACCAGTCCCAGGCTGAGGCCTAGCAAGGTGCTCCATTGGCAGGGGACCCAGTTTCGCTTCCTTAGAGTTCTGCCTTCTTTCACTTGGCTCTGGCAAACCCACTGCCTCTGCTGGCATTGCCACAGCTGATCTAGTACTTCCTAGAAGCCCAGTTTACAGCCCTGGCATCACTGTCCCGTGGTTCTCCCCCGAGCTGAGAGCTCAGCCTGGCAGGCAAGCAGCAGCCCAGGGGCTTCAGGTCTGCCGGAGAGCGGAGAGCGCCGCTCCAGGAGCACCAGGGGCGTTAGTATGCAGGTGTCGCAGAGACTGACTGAGCACAAAGCAATCAGCCCACTGCATCCGCTGCTGTCTCTCACAGCACCAATCCTCGGCTGGTTCCTTTGCCGGTTTGGCCAGCGTGTTTCTCTGTCCCACGGGGAGGCTTGGGGAGTCCAGGCAGTGCTTCTCCTAAACCCAAGATTGAACTGGAGCGTCTGGACCAGAGCTGTCCAGAAGAGCTTTCTAGGATGACAAGATTGTGACCCTGTGGGTCTGTGCTGCCCCATGTGGCAGTCACCAGCCAGGTGTGGCTTTGGGACACTTGTAGCTACTGTCCTGGATGGTGAGGTCTATATGGCTACCCACTCCCAATCTTTTGCAAGTCAGAGCAGAGAATAAAATTGAAAATGGAGTGAACAGTCAACCAAGGGGGAAGCAGGGGCTCCAGCTGCCCGGAGGCCTCCCACACCCGTGCCCACCCCGGCAGGCCAGTAACAGGTCCTGCCTCAGACCCTGCAGATGGCCAGCAGTGTGACTTCTCAGCCCGGAGTCTGGGGGGTAAGTGAAGGTGGTGTGGCAAGAGTTGTTTGCTGCCTCTGTGTCCAGAGTGGTTCAGAGACCCCAGCTCCACGTCCCTGGGACTGGGCCAGGAACCCCCTGATGCCATAAAATTATTTTCCAGTTTGACTCTTGTGTCCTTTAAAGTTGTAGCGCAATGCTCTTGGCTTTAAGAGCTAAATGTAAGGCAAATGGGGAACACTACAGCTGTGATAACTCCAGGCTCATATTGTTCGAGGAGATAAGCAGAGAGGGGCAGGTGCTTTTGAATCCACTTATCCGCGTGTCAGCAGGCTCCTCCGCACCCCTACCTCGCAGCTGTGATGTTCTTGGAGGATCTTGGAACTGGAGGCTCTCTGGCAGCAGGGCCACCCTTTCATCCGCTCGCCTTGCTGGCCGGGTCAGGGCTTTGTTCCGGCTGGAAGCTCAGCCTCAGGTGTGTGCCCAGTGCCCGGGCAGGCAGGGCAAGGCCGGTCTGCAGAGTTTAGTCCGAGCCTCTTGGGAGCCCTGTAGAGAGTTTGCATTTTAAGGTCATGTGCCAGTCTTCAAAGAGGAGGGTGAGGGGACAAATGTAAGTCCTAGTTCTGGGTTATATAATTAAACTGAGATTTTCCTTCCTGAAGGAACAAAAAGAGGACAAGGACAACCTAATTGAAGCCTTAGGATTGCTTCTCCCAGTGACCTGAGCAATTGGGCCAAGGGAGGTTTCCAGCTGTGGCTAACGGAGCCCCAGGGAGCAGGGCCCGGGTTAGGTCTGCCCAGCCCACAGGAGACAAGGGCTTTGCTTCCTTTGGGGTGAATTGTTGGTTCTTGGCCCACACAGGAAGTCCAAGTGGAGTTGGCAGTATCCGACAATGTCTTGTGTCTGTCACTGACTGCTCCTGCAGTCCTCACATTCTGTCCCCTCCCTGAAAACGGTGGCACCCACAACCCACACGGCTGGTCTCACGTGCCATGAAAAGTGTGTGCCTCCTTTTACAGAGACGTGAGTGAGGCTTGCTTTTCTGAAGTTGTTCGTTACAGATGAGTGATGGTGAAATAGTGATGCTTTATTAATTGCAGATACGGCTGCTAATTAGAGCCCAGGCGTGTGTTCCTTATACCTGAGTATGCACTGGCTCTGGAGCAAAGGACTTTCTCATCTCTCCTCGCCTCTCCCCACCCCCAGAAGAGAATTTCAACTTTAAGACAAACAACTTCATTTACAAGTGTGTCTCTAATTAGCTGCAGAATTAGGAAAGCTGAGTTTTCCCCCATAGATCGGCTAAACCCTCAAGGGAGACTGGCAGAATAGAGAGAATCGCATTTCCAATTATTTTGTTGAATTGCTAATTTAGTTATTGTGCCTGGTGTAATTGTGATGGGTATTGGGTGTGCAATTCAATTTGTTTTAAATATTTGTGGGAAGGCTGATCAGTAATGGAGCTGACCTATTTTATGGCCCAAATTGAGAAAAAAGACTAAAACACAACAGCCACAAAGATATAGTTTGTTTCCATTTTTATTTTGATCTCATCCCTCTTAAGACCACTGATGCAACAAAAGGATTGAATTAAAAGATGACAGCATTTTGATCTTCTTCCTTTGAAAGCTTAACTGTCCTTGGTAGTTTAATATGCAGATATTTTAGGGTAGAGCTGAGATGCACTGCTGGGGTGGAATAGTTTCCTCTTCCCAAAACTGAATTTCCCTGTGTGCCTAAGTGACTTGGACAGTTTGACTCGGGAACCCTGGTGAAGGAGCAGACAGAGGTCACGTCTGCAGCAAAGAATGCACGGTTGCCACAGCCCCGAGGAGACGGCAGAGCCCGGGACCCTGGACCAAAGGAAGGAACCTTCTCTCCTGGTGGCTCCTTGCACAGGGGCTGGTGGCCAGGGCCCCACGCCGGGTGGCTTGTGTAGAAAGCAATTCCACAGGAGCCTGCTCCTCACTGGGGTGAGCCTGTGCAGTCCTGAGGAGGGTGAGGTCTCCAGTGCCCTCCCTGCCAGGTGCCCACGGCTCCCTGAGGACTGAGCCAGACGTTTCTGTCTTCCACACGGAGGGAGGGTGGATCTGCAGCGATCCTGGTGACCTTTCTGGTGGGTCTTCAGTAAGGAACTCAGTCAGAGACTAAGGCAGGGCTGCGGTTTGCAGGAAAGAGCAAGGGACCTAAGGCCACAGAAAGTGTGCCGGTTAGCACGAGATAGGCGAACGCCAGGTGCTGTTACAGCCAAGGCTGTTTGCAGACGCCGGGAGCCCCCTGCCCTCAGGGGTGGCCCCTCGAGACTCCCAGCTTCTTCAGTACGGGAGGCCTCGGCTGGGCCAAATCAGAGGGTGGCAGACCAGGGCAGACTCTGAAGAAAAGTTAATAATAAAAATGGGTCATAAGAGCAGCTGCTGTAATGAATTTGATCCTAAAAAGATTCATTTTGTAACTCGATTAGCTTCCAGAGGTGCCAGGGTCAGTTTCCACGCTTAGCTGCTGAATAGAAGTTTAAGCTTCATTATTCCCATGTGAGCGCTCACCAGGGTCTGCAGAAAGAACTGGTGACTCACCTTCTCTTCTGGTTTAACAAGCTTTTCTAGAGGAACAGGGAGGACAGCAAGGGATTCGTGGAAGCAAGCAGGAAACCAAGGGTGGGGGATCGAGCTGGGGTGCGGGGGTGCGGTGCGCCTAGTGCAGCCCCTCTCCTTTGCTGGTTACATGTATATTTTATGTAGTACAAAATTCATCTACTGTAAATGTATATTTAGTGATTTTTAGTAAATTTGTGGCGTTCTACCACCATCAACACACTCCACTCTTAGAACATTTTCACCCTCTACCTCGCTTTGCAATAAATCCCTGTTCCAGGCCCCGGGTAATATTTTACCTCCTTTCTGTAGCTACAGATTTGCCTTTTCTAAAAGTTGCATATAAAAAGAATCAAATAATGTTGTGAGTTCGAGGCCGGCTTGGGCTGCAACGCGAGCATAAGGCCAGCCTGAGCTACATAGTGCGACCCTGCCTCAAAAAAATCAGGGCTGGGAGTTTGGCTCAGTGCCTTAAGCGCCTGCCCTGGCAGACACGAGGTTGTGAGTTCAATCCCCAGTGCCGCCAAAAAAACAAAAAACAAACAACAAAAAAAGAATCAAATAAAACTGGGTCCAATGGTGCACAGCGTTCCAGGAGGCTGAAGAAGGGAGGATCACAAATTCGAGCCCAGCCTGGGCAGTTTAGCAAGACCCCGTTTTGAAATTCAAAAAGCAAGGGCTGGGGACAGAGCTCAGGGCAAAGCTCCCCACCTTCCAATTATAAAAGATGTAGCTCGTCTCCTCTGGCTGCTTTCAGAGGATAAAGTTCACCTAGATTATGGCATTTATTGGTAATTATTTCTTACTGTAGATTATTAATGTATGGATAAAATCACATTTTGGTTATCCTACTGATTACTCATATATATATATATATATATATATATATATATATATTTTTTTTTTTTTTTTTTTTTTTTTTTTTTGTGGCACTGGGGATTGAACTCACAATCCTCGCACCTGTCAGACAGGCACTTAAGCCACTGAGCCAAACTTCTGGCCCTGGTTTTTTGAGGCAGGGTTGCACTGTGTAGCTCAGGTCGGCCTTGAGCTCGAGTTGTAGCCCAAGCCAGCCTCGAACTCACAAGGCTCCTCCTACCTCAGCCTCCTGAGTGCTGAGATTAAAGGTGTGCGCCACCACGCCCGGCTTGCTCACCTATTGATAAACATTTGATTGTTTCCCAATTTTGGCTACCGTGTGTAAAGCTGAAATGAATACTCACAGTCTTTGTGAATAGATACCTAAATATGAAATTGCTGGATTGATAAGTTAAACTTTTAAAGAAATTGCCAAGTGGTCTTCCAAATTGATTATGTCACTTTATTTTGCCACCAGCAATGAGTGTGGGTTCTGATGATAGCCATTCTGGTAAGGACTCTCCATGCGGCTTCCATTTACATTTCCCTAATGACTAAGGATGCTGAACATCTGTTCACGTGTTTATTAGCCATTCACATAGCTATCTTCTATGGTGAAATATCTATTCACATCTTTGGCCCATTTTTAATTGAGTTGTTTTATTGTAAGAATTTCTGATTCTGGATACAAATCCTTTATCAGATACGTGATTTGCAAATATTGCCTCCTGGTCTATGGTTTAATTTTTTTTAATGAAGTGTGTCTTTTGAAGCACACAAAAAAATTGATTTTGATGGTCTGATTCTTTTTTTCTTTTATTTTTGATGTCATATCTAGGACATCTTTGTCCAATTCAAAGTTACAAAAATTGGTTTCTTCCGATGTTATGACTTTAGCTCTTATATAGTCTATAATCTATTTTGAGTTAATTTTTGTGTGCAATATGAAAGACTAAGAACAACTTTCTCAGCACCATTTCCTAAATTACTGGTACTGAATTACCTTCTTTTTTTTTTTTGCAGCATCGGGGATCAAACTCACAACCTTGCGCCTGCTAGACAGGCACTTACGCCACTGAGCCAAACTCCCAGCCCCTGGTTTTTTGAGGCAGGGTCAAATATGTAGCTCAGGTTGGCCTTGTGCTCCAGTTGTAGCCCAAGCCGACCTCGAACTCACAATGCTTCTTCTACCCCAATTACCTTGATTCTTGTTTAAAATTAATTGACTATAAGTGTAAGGACTTATTTCTAGACTTGCAATATGTTCTGTTTTATTTTCTTGTTTTTATACCTGTGAATGTTTTGCAGTTAGGTCATGAAAGTCTTCCAGATTTTTATCAACATTGTTTTGCCTATTCTGGATTTAGGATTTTTTTCTTTCTTTTTTTTTGTGGCACCAGGGATCAAACTTACAATCTCACACCTGCCAGACAGGCGCTTAGGATACTGAGCCAATCTTCCAGCCCTAGTTTTTTTGAGGCAGGGTCGCACTATGTAGCTCAGGCCGGCCTTGCACTCGAATTGTAGCCCAATCCGACCTCAAACTGACAACGCTCCTCCTACCTCAGCCTCCTGAGTGCTGGGATTAAAGACGCGCGCCACCATACCTGGCTCCTGGATTTATTTAGTTCTATAAAAATGTCTGCGGAGCCAGGTGTGGTGTGTGCCTGTTCTGGCTTGTCAAAAAGCTGAGGCAGAATTGCTTGAGCCCGTAAGTTTGTGACCAGAATAGGGAATGTATGGAGTTACTCTTATTAAAAACAAAAAAAAAAAGCCTGCTGATATTTTGATAGGAATTACATTAAATCTAGATTAATTTGGGGAGAATTACCATCTTAATATTGACTCTTCCAATCCATGGACATGGATTTGCCTCTTCTTTTATTTTTTAATTTCCCTAAGCAGTATTTTATGATTGTCAGTGTATAATTTTGCATTTATTTTTTGAAACTATTCCTAAATATCTTATTGTTTTGAGTGGTTTTTTTTGGTACCAGGGATCGAACTCATGACTTTGCACTCACCAAGCAGGTACTTGTACCACTGAGCTAAATTCCCCGGCCCTTGAGTGTTACTGTTGATGAAATTATTTTCTTAGTTTCATTTTGGGTTTCTTCCTAGTATACATAAATACAACTAGGTTTTCATATATTGATTTTGTTCTTTTGCTTGTTTTGTTTTCACAGTATGGGGTGTTGAGCCCCTTCCCTTCACCCCTCACCCTTTTTTTCCCTCCAGTACTAGGGATTGAACCCAGGGTATGCTAATTGCCCAGGATGGGCTTGAATTTATGATCTTCCTGCCTCAGCCTCCTCAGTAACTGTGATAATTACATTCATTTTAGGAAAAATTACATTAACCTAGGCACTCCCACGCCTAGCTCTCTTTTCTTCTGATTTGTTAACTTTGTTGATCTTTTGTTCTGTTTTTTGAGACAGGGTCTCGCTATGTAGTTTAGGCTGGTCTTGAACTATGTAGCTGAGGCTGACCTCAAACTCATGGTGATCCTCTTGCCTCAGTGTCTCAAGTGCTGGGATTACAGGCATGAGCCACCATACCCAGCAATTTTTTGATCTTCCAAAGAGCTAACTTGGTTTTTATTGACTTTTCTTTCTCTTTTTTTTTTTGTGACACTGGGAATCGAACTCACAACCTCGTGCCTGCCAGACAGGCGCTTAAGCCACTGAGCCAAACTCTCGGCCCTCGTTTTTTTTTTTTTTTTTTTTGTGGCACCGGGGATCGAGCTCACAACCTCGCGCCTGCCTGACAGACGCGTAAGCTGCTGAGCCAAACCCCCGGCCCTGGTTTTTTGAGGCAGGGTCGCACTGTGTAGCTCAGGCCGGCCTTGCGCTAGGGCCCTCGGTTTTTTGAGGCAGGGTTATACTATGTAGCTCAGGCCGGCCTTGTGCTTGCGCTGTAGCCCAAGCTGGCCTCAAACTCACAACGCTTCTCCTACCTCAGCCTCCCCGAGTGCTTGGATTAAAGGTGTGCACCACCACGCCTGGCTCAGGCTTTTGTTTTGACGGGTTTTCTTGTATTTTTCTTCACATGCTCACAGATTTACAATTAGTCTCTGTGGATATGTGGAGAGTTTAGCAAGATCTCCTATTGCTGTCTCATTTACCATTTAAAAATTTTTTTTTAAATTTTTTGGTACCAGGTATTTAACTCACAACCTCATGCCTGCCAGGTAGGCACTTATGCCGCTGAGCTAAATCCCTGGCTCTATTTTGTGAGGGTCTCACTATGTAGTTCAGGCTGGCCTTGAACTCACTCTGTAGCCCAGGCTGGTCTCAAACTCACAAGGATCCTCCTGCCTCAGCCTCCTGAGTGCTGGGATTAAAGGTGCGCACCACCACGCCTGGTTTCCATTACCCATTTTTATTAGCTTTCTGGGTAGGCTCCTGATCAACTGCTTAAGCCAACTAGGACTACAGCAGCAGGCTAGCTGAGCATTGGTTTGCCCTGTATGCTTGCCACTAAGTTACTGTTATTACTGACAGTGCCACACTAGACCTGGAATTTTATGTCTATCATTTTTCACCATACTGGAAGTTGAGCTCAAGGTCTTTACACTGAGCTACAGTCACTCTTCGCCCCCTTATGAGACAAGCCTAGCTAAGTCGCTCAGCTGCCATTTTGCCTCCAGGTCCTGAGTTGGAATGGTTTACCTCCCAGCTCAGCACCTCTCTGGGCCTCTCACTGGGACCTGGCACACAGAAAGGAGCACGAGGATGATTACCTTAGGTAGTCACTAGTTACCTGCATTCATCAGTGTTACTGTGTTTTAGCTAGGGAATGAGAGGTGGCACAGGACTACATCACAGAACCCTTGATGTTCAATCTTTTTCTTACTACTCCTTATTACCCATGGGGCTTTAAAGTTTTGCTCATTAAAATGACTGGTGGCCGGGCATGGTGGCACATGCCTGTAATCCTAGCACTCAGAATGAAGCAGGAGGATTGCCTCAAGTTTGAGGCGAGCCTAGGCTACAGTGAGTTCAAGGCCAGCCAGAACTATGTAGCAAAACCCTCTATGAAAAACCAAACCAAACCAAAAACCCCAAAAGAACTGGTGAAGGAAGTATTGCTCCCCAACAGAAGAAAGCCCTGAACTAGTCAGGCAGCTTCCCAGAGGTGGAAGCAGAACCTTTCCCCACTAATCCTGAGGACTTTTCCCCAGAACCATCAATAGGCACTGGCTCTTCCACGCTGGGGCCTGGCTCTCTCCTGCCTATTCAAGGAGAGTGGGGGCCTTGAGAAGCAATTTCCTCACTAGATCCTGTATCTCCCTTCATGGTCCTAAAACATCTGGTTTACAGTTACTCAACCTGGTATTTTTGTAACTTTAACATTTTATTTCACTTTAGAGAAAGCTATCCTCTGCTTTGCCAAAGAGATAGACATGGGACCTGTATCAGTGTAATCAGCCAAAGCCAGTGGTTTCTGTCTTCTTGAAGCCACTGCCTTTCTTTGCAGGTGGTCAGGGACAGGTGCTATCTCTGCCTCAACTTCATGAACTCACAGAACATTCTCAGGGAGAGGAACTGAGTCAGACTTTAAAATCCACTAAATAGCTGAAGAATTAAATTCTGAGCTGGGTATGGTGGCACACAACTGTAATCCTAGCACTTGGGAGGCTGAGGCAGGAGAATTGCTGCAAGTTCCAGGCCAGCCTGTGCTACATAGTGAGTTCAAGGCCAGCCCAAATGATATAGCAAGACCCTGTCTCAAAAAACAAAATAAAAGAAATCTGAGACTTCACCTTAACATCTCTAACAAGGGCCAGGTAACCCCAGAGTTTATAACCCAGAGTTTATCAGAAGGCTCTCAACTTCCTGCATGTGGTCAAGGAGACTTCTCAGACAGCGGGTGGCTTTTCTTAGGGACGAAGGGGAACTCTGGCCAAGTTATCTTCATTAAACAGAAGCCTTCCTTCTTATCTGTGACCTTTCTTGTTCCTGCTCTAAACCTATTTTCTTCTGAGGGGACACCCTACCAGAGTGCTGACCCAGCAGACACATTTTTCTGTGGAAACACAACACACACTTAAGTAACTGAAGCTCACCTGTGGGGGTTGCAGAGTACTGGTGGTCTTGCAGAATTTTACCTTGATTCAGCCAATAGGACAGGGCAACCAAGGCCAGCTTTCTATAGCCTCCCTGGCCTTTTTTATTTGAATTCAAGAGTTTGAGCCCCTGCTGAAAGTGGAACAAGGGATCAAGAGAGGGCGAATGGGCATGGGTTAAAATGACAAACTGTAGCTCTTCTACAAATGCGACAGTTTATTTCAACAAAATGTGAAAAGAGTACATTTGACTGAAGCTCCGTGCTCACTGGAGTATGTGTCCATCAAATTCTCACTTGGACAAGTGAAGGCTGCTTTGTGAACAAGTGGACAGATAACATGGCAATCTCAGTTCAAGCAAGTCTTGGTCAATACATCATTTACTCTCCTCCTGCCTCAGTAACCTCGCAAGTGTAATGGGCTGTGGGAAGATCAGACTACTCATGTTGTGTGGCTCTTTGAGTTCTCCAGATGAAAAATTCCTGTCTTGTAGATGGGGGCATAGGCACTATAGGGTTCTAAAGAGGAAACTGGTTTAATGTGTCATAATTTGGTAAGGAAGGGAGAGTTAAATGAGCTTAACCTACCCAACCCTGAAGAAAGGCCTGGTCTCTTGGGGAAGTAAATGGTTTTGTATCCTCTGGTGGGGTGGTGGTGGAGGTGAAATTTGATTTAGTGTAGAGAAGTGTGGAGGAATAATCTGGCCAGAAACAGTCCAACTCTTATCTAGGAGGCAAGCAAATAACTAGCAGCAGGGAAAGTTTCTTCCTTGACTGAGATTTCTCCACCTTTCTCTGCCCTTCTTTGAAGGTGCCAAGTGCCTGCACTTTGCGCCAGGCAAGCCAGGGGGCCTGACTCCTGGGGGTGATCAATGTGCATCTAGCCCCGTAGTGTCCACCTGTGGTCCAGAACTATAGAGAAGTCCCGCCACTCCATCTGGACAGGTGCTTTGGAAGGAAGGGAGGCAAAGCTGTCTCCTGTGTGTGAACTACAGAGTTAAGGCTGAAAACTGCAGTTTGTATGAAGTACTCATATCCTGCTTCTATAGCATTTCCTGATTTCCTCCTTGGGCATCAGTGACAAATACAATTAGCTGCAAGGTAGGAATGGGATGCCACACCAGCTCTCATCACGTGCTGCTCTTGCTTTAGGAATACCAATGAGGGGAATCAGGAAGCTCTTTTCTTGAATAAACTTGTTGTTGAAAATAAGCTCTCTCCACCATTCCAAAGGAGGTCCCTGATGCTGGCTATGTGGGGACCAGAAAGCCTGGAAGACAGCAGCACCATAACCGGATTTAGGGGTTTTAAGGTCATGTGAATTCTGTGTTCCCTGGAAACCTCAGCTCACCAGGAAGGCCTATCCCTGGTGCTGAGAACACAGCTGTCACCAGGCTCCTTTCAGCCGCTATGGGGAGAAGCAGAGCCCAAACTCAGGGACAGCAGCTGCCAGAAGAGCTGCTCCTGGAATTAGACATGGGCAACTCTAGGCACTGTAAGCCTCTCCCTCTTATAACTGTCAATATGCCAGGCTTCTAAATGATCACAGCCTTCGAGGTCCTAAGAAAGACACCACTTCTCCATGGCTTGCTCCACCTACGACGTGAGTTTCCATTAGTGGCAGGAAGAACAGTTCCCTCTGGCTGTTTCTCTGCCACTTCCGCCTGCGGCACTGCCAGGGGACCCACGCACTGGCCTTGTGACTCCTGGGTGTGTCAGTCAGTAAGCAGTGGCAAGCTGGGTGGTGGCTGCTCAACCGCTGTTCATGTGCACTGTGAGAAGTTAACCCAAGGTTAAGGCCCCTAAATCAAAAATAACTTGGCCCATTTTCTTTCTGCTTCCTGGATCAATGTTTTCCCCCATCTCTGAATTTTCATGGAACCTGCAATAGATTTCATGCTCTTATCTTTCTTTATGAATGCATGCCTTAGTGTAGTTAAACAGCGACTGATTTTTCTTTGCTTACTGTATGCCAGGATGAATATAAGCTAAAGAATGATAGACTTGAGGTTTCCTCCGTACCTCGCCCCAGCCCTCCTCTGCTGCCTGTGGCTGCGGCTCATGGGGCCAGGGGTTAGGACAGGAAGCGTAGCCCTGCTTTTGTGCAGTAAGACCTCATGGTACATGCCTGTACCCTTCATTGCCTCCTCAGGCCTGTGCAGGGACAAGGACTGTAGATGCAGTAGGGATAATAAATACTGAAGGGGTAGTGTGACGGGGCTTTGTGATCCTATATCCCAGGATGTCGAGCATAACCTGAAACACTGAGAAGCAGCAAAATGCCACTTTGACTCCAGTGCTGGCTCTCCTGTGCCTTCTCATTACAGTGGTTTCAAGTCAGAAGAGGCAGCTCTAGCCCTTTACTCCAGAGACAGGGCAGGGATGGGCAGGAAGCTCTTCCTACGTGGAAGGGGAATCCATCGTGGAGAGGATCTGTACAATTTCCGCTCGCTGAGTGGGTGAGATGTGCTGGGTCATATGAACGATGGAATCCATGGCAACTTCTGGATTGGCCTGTACCAAGCTGGACAGGAAGATTAGGAATGGTGAAGAGAAGCAGCAGAAGCATCTCATTTGAGACAGCTTAAAAACCACCCAGTAAACATGCTAACACAGCCCACTGCAGACACTGTTGTCACTACCTCAACTCCCTTATGTTTTTGCACCACAAATGTCCCCAGAAGCCAAAGTAGTATAAAAGGAATCACGGAACATTTTGCTGTCAGAAAGGAAGTAAAACAAAACATAACAAAACTTCACAAAAACAACAGGGCCACTTGCAATGAAGCCTGCATGAAAAGAGTGCCCATTAGCTAAATGCAGGGTAATCTGGCATCAAAATAAGTAATTATAAATTAGTGAAAAAAACCAGAAATTCACCAGTTCTCACCAATGTGTGTGTGTGTGTGTGTGTGTGTGTGTGTGTGTGTGAGTGAGTGTAAATGAATCGGGGATAAAGATTTTTGCTTATAGAATTTGAGTGGTGATTGAAAATTGGAGAGGCAAGGTAGAGTTGCAAAGTTATCATTTTGCAATCTCACTGTAAAAACAGGTTCAGGCAAGATCATCAGTGCATGCTAAGTCTAAGAAAATTTTAATGGAGATCAAGGTACAGTGGTACCTTGGTTCTTTCCATAATTCTGGTCTCAAACCAAATTGGAAGAGAACCAAGTCAAATCTCCTCACATTGAACCTAATCATTGAATTAAATTTGGTTCTTGTTCAATTTGGTTTGTGACCAGAATTGTGGAAAGTATTGCTTGTGAACCGAGGTTTCACTGCATTTGCCTGGCCTTAAAGTATCTTCCTATGGACTACTCATTAAGTGCAAGGGGGAAAAAAAAAGTCCATGATTATATGGTGGAGAAATGGTGTAACATCTTGATGGGCAGGTGAGCATCATGTACCTCCAGATGGGGTGCTCTGTGCAAGCCACATCGTCACACGTGCAGTATTTTGGCCATAATGCATAACCCAAATTGAATCACAAGGAAACATCAGACAACTTTAAAATGAGCAATGTTCTATAAATTGTGTTTTAGTGGTGCTGGGGGTTGAACTCCAGGGCTGCCTTTATGCTAGATAAGTGCTCTACCACTGAACTATATCCTCAGCTCAGTGGTAGATTTTAGAAAAAAGCTTTTAATCAATGTTCAATTCACTGAAGTTAATTACCCTCCTATGGCTATATATGAGAATATGCCTATTCTAAGTGAATATAGAAATGATAAAGCAAACAGGGTAAAATGTAGATAATAGGTAAATCTAGGTACAAGTATACAGTAGTGTTCAGTGTACAATTTTTAGGTTGGTAACTTTTTCATAAGTGAAATATTTTCAAATAGTTTTAAAAACACCCCCGCAGTGCTCCTGGAAAGCTACCACACATCAGCTTTACTTCCTCTCAGAACTGTTCATCCGGTTTGAGCATCTGTATTCAGAACTAATAAGCAGGCACTGCAAGCTAAGTCTTCATCAAGCTGAGATGACCAAGTGCCCAGTAGCCAAGAAATAATTATGCCTCAGGGTTATACTTGTACATATGTGTCAACTACAGCAGTCTCAGACAGCAAGAGACTATGGAGATGGGCATCATCTCAAGATTTCTTCTGAACTTTTTATTCCAAAGAAATCAGCTCCACTAGCCTAGGAGTCCCCTGCTGCTGGTCTCACCTGCGGATTTGCTTGAGGACGTAGTCTCTGCTGATGTATTTGATGTTCTCCTCTATTACGGAGCGAACACCATCTTCCTCTGTCAGCTGCTTCTCGAGCCACTCCACCAGATCTTTATTATTGTCCCAAACATAGGCCTGCAAATAGATGACTCTTGGTCAGACACCAGGGGTCAGACCAGGCCTGGACATCTGACTGCTCTGTATTTGAAATGTTCACTCCTAAAGCTCACTTAGTTTATTTTATTTTTATTTTTATTTTAATAATAATAACAATGATCAGAGTAAAGCAAGAGAGAGAGAACCATATTGGGGCTTCAAAGACAAGACAGAAGAGAATCACCCGTACTTGCTACATTGCCTGCTGTCACCTTCCAAAGAGATGCTCAGGTTGCTGCCCAGAGGCCTGTAAGATCTACGAAACAATACTAGCAAAAAGTTGGTTGATGTTTCTTGGTTGCTATCAATTTAGCCAGACCTCCGAAACAGCAGGTTGTTGACCTGGGGGGCGGGGGAGAGTGTATTTGTCCCTGATTCCAAGCCCGCTCGCTGGTGCCCCTCCGGTCCGGCGGGCCGGGCCCCGGAAGGGGCCCTTCTCGTTCTCCTCCAGGGTCAAGGCAGTTCATTTGCGTCCTGGTCGGTGCCTGAGCAGCTCAGGCCCCACAAGGGGCCCTTCTCCTTCTCCTCCGGGGTCCCGAGGTCAGGACACCGGAGGGCAGTTCATTTGCATCCTGGTCCATGTCTGCGCCGCTCTGCCTGGCAGGCCGGGCCCGGAAGGGCAGCTCACTTAGTTTAAATGACACTGTTACCAAACTTCCTCTCCTGTTGGTACTGTAGGAAGAGGAAGAAACTGGCCCCCGCTTCCCACTCTCCCTGCCTTTTGAGCTGCACAGATGCGTATTCAAAGTCTCCATCTGGGCTCTCCCAGGGCATCAGTTCTCATCCTGGACTCTGTCCTGCCAGACCCTGGGTGTCTACCCATTTAACAAATGCTAAAAGAGTTCAGTAACTGACAAGTGTGAGACAAACACTTAAGAGCCCACATTCCTCAGTAAAGTGTGCCTCAGAGGGAAAGGCTGATTTTGTGCATTTTGCTTTTAGAGGAATTGAGACACTGTTTCCAAAGTGTGAGTCTCCAGGCCCAAGAAGGCCTTGAACTGTGCAGTAGGCCCAGCTGTGGCAGCCTCCTGTGGTCAAGCTACAGGCTTTTAATGAGATACAGAGGTGGTCTGATGTGAGGCAAGTGCTACCATGGGGCACCAAGGCAGAAACCTACTTCATATTATTAGATATGGGAACATGCAAAAGGGCCAAGGAATCTACAACCCTGGAGGCCTCAACAAAATACCTATTGCCTCCTGTTTTTCAAGATCATTTAGCTAAGTATTTCCTAGGTAGTTGACTACATAATAATTCAGGAGTGTGTTAGAAGCCTAATAACCTTCTCCTTGCTCTCTTCTCTCATTTTCTTTACAAATCATTTAGGAATCGTTTTGTTAATGGTTTCCGGAAAACCAAGTACCACCATTAGGCCTCATTCATATTTATGTCATTTTGTTTGGGTAATTAAACACAAAGCTTGTCATTTAAAGGTGTGCTATCCTTCTCTATTATCACTAACGAAGTCAAAATCAGAATGACAATGAGTTTGGTGCTGTAATAGGTGGGTTTGCTGGGGACTTTGAGGCTTGCAATGTGGTTATAGGAAACCCAGATACAAGCAATGGCACAAAAGCCACAGCTGTAGCTACAGGGCCTGCAAAGGGGCACAGGAAATGTTCTCAACACATCCTCTTTAGAGTCTTCCAAAAGGCAAGAACTGGGCATGCTGCTGTTTTCCAACCTAGCACATCATTTAGAAAACATGGTTTCTTTTCAAACTTCTACTCCCCACCCCAGGCTGGTGGGAAACTGACTGGTAACTTACTATGTGTAATTTCACTGACTTCCACATTTCTAAAATCCTTATGGAGTCTTTTACATGTGAGTGGTGCTGTGGCCAAGATGGTACAAACCTGAGGGAGCCTTTCCACCTGTCCATACTTTGCCCATGACGAACATCCCCATGGTTCAAGGGCAGGAAGATACTTGGCTCCTAAGAAGTGCCACATCAATCCCTGTTGACAGGGGAGGGGAACAGCACTGTGTTTTCTACACAGTATGTGGTAGTCCTAACTCATTTGGGCCAGTTTATGGATGTACCTGGACTTGAGACATTTTCATTTCTATCTCCGTCACTGGTAATTTAGACTTCTCCATGGTTTGAGAACTTATACCTTCCCCAATTTAGGAAGCTTTTGAGAGAGGGGAGAAAAACAACAAAAAACAAAACAAAACAAAACAAAAAAAAGAACACTGCTTGTGTTTCAGAATGAAAAAAAAAAAAAAAAAAAAAAAAAAAAAAAAAAAAAAAAAAAAAAAAAAAACTGCTTGTGTTTCAAAAAAAAAAAAAAAAAAAAAAAAAAACACAACAAGAAAACCCCAACTAGATTTATCCAAGAATTCCAAAGCCTTTAGTTTAGGAGAATATTTAATACTCTTATTAATCATTTTTAATCCGTTTGCTTTTAATTAAGAAACAGCATGATGCTTTCCTATCAACATATGCCAGGGAGCAGATTAATTGTGGCTTAAGATAACTCTCCTTGATTGGTGTAATGTATTAGCTAACAAGATGCCTGCTTCTAACAACGCTCAGACAGTACACTGGGAAGCCAGCTACCCTCTAGAGAAAACTCTTCTTCCTTCCCCTTCTGCAGCCACAAAATATGTCAGGTGTTTAAATTAAACATTTAAAAAAGTTCCCAGACAGGATTAGAGCAACACAGTCCAAGTTTTATAGCTGCTTGAAAATACGGGCTCTGTATATAAAAGATCTGCTATTTACTCAAAGCAAAACTCGATGGCAGCCACCAAGCCCAAACCCAATCAAGATCACAGCCCAGAGTATATGAAAGCAGGAATCAAGTCCTAATCAATTGCATTTTTATCAAGAGTAAAGGAACATATGCACCCACAGTGTCCCTGGTTCTTCTCAAAAGCCCTAGGAGTGATGAATATAGTGTTATGAGTTATTTATTCTGTCAGAGAAAAGCAAGTTGCCTGCTGCCCTCTTTAGAGTACTGAAAAGACTCATCATTTCAGCCATCCACAAGGACAGGCCAACTCTGTTTCCAGGAAAAGAGATATTACCATTTTCTTAGATTTATGAAAATGTGGTGATCACTGCCAGTATTCCCATGTGGATATTATTAATACTATTTTTGAGACATCTAACTACGTAGCCCAGGCTGGCATTGAACTCATAGTGATTTTCCTGCTTCAGCCTCCCAAGTGCTGGGATTATAGGCACGAGCCATAACACCCGGCATCCAATTGTGGGATTAATTAATTAATTAATTTGGTACCAGGGATCGAACTTACAACCTTGTGCCTGCCAGGCAGGTGCTTAGACCACTGAGCTAAATCCCAGGCCCTATTTTTTGAGACAGGGTCTCACTATGCAGTTCAGGTTGGCCTTGAACTCACTTTGTAGCCCAGGCTGGTTTCAGACTCGCAATGATCCTCCTGCCTCAGCCTCCCAAGTGCTGGGATTAAAAGTGTGCACCACCATGCCAGGCTCAACTGTGGATTTTAAACAAGTGTAAAATGTTGGAGTGCTAACTTTGTGACAGGCCTGGGCTCATGTTGTCTGCACAACACTCATCCCAACCAGAACCTCCAGTACTGGCATTCTACCACTGAGCATACCCCCAGCCCTTTTTATTTTTTGAGACAATTTCCCAGGCTGGTCTTGAACTAACACTTCTCCTACCTCAGCATCCTAAGTAGCTGGGATTATAAGTGTGCACCACAGTGCCTGGTCTCCAACAGAACACTTAATACCAATAAAATATCAATAATTAAATATCAGAACACAGCCTGTCCTACAAAATGTGTTCAACAGACACTTTTTCTCTTATCAGTTGATAGAAACCTTAGGTACCACTTGGCCTCACTAACTATATGTAGTAATTAGTCTGTCTTACAAAATCTACACAACCTGTTAGAAAAGTTTCATTACTTGCCAGGTCTAGTGGTACACGCTTGTAATCTCAGCACTGTCAAAGGCTGAGGCAGGAGGAAAGCAAATTCAGCCTAGCCTGTGGAACTGGGCAACTCAGCAAGACTCTGTCTCAAAATAAAAAATAAAAAGGGGCTGGAGATACAGCTTCGTGTAAAGGCCCTGAGTTCAATCTTTAGTACCGTCACCCCACCAAAAAAAAAAAAAAAAAAAGTTTTATTACTAACATCAGAGAGCCATTAAGCTCTCCTTAGGCAGGGCCAGGCAGTGACCAGGGTACAACACAACCCTGCTGTGAGCCCTGTTTACCATTCCCTACAAATAACACACCTTGTGACCTGTCTGGGGAAGTTCCTGTCAGTGCTGACCTTGAGTTCAAGAGCTGCCTAGCCCAGTGGGGTAGAAGGGGATGACACACAAATCTGGTAGTAAATGTACATAGTACTTCAGGAAGGTATTTTCAATATACTGTGACACACTTACAAGGCTAAGTCTTGCTTAACAGAAGCTTTGGAAGCAGTGTGATTTTTTCCCCAAAGGCTTTGGAATAAACAGCAAAAGGCTACATAAATCTCAGTGGATCTGTAACCCCATTTCCTAGAAGCCATCCCACCTCAGTCCCAGGCCCACAACAAGATGGAGTAATGCCTTCCAAGTTCTGTCTTTCCTCCTCCTTTCCTGGCCTTATGTAAGAAGTTTGGTGCATGAGACTTAGCTGTGGGTAGCCTGATGCCAGCACCCATCAGTGGTGCTTTTTCTTCTATTATCTTCACAGGGACCTCCCCTGAACCTTCATTCTATTTGGAGTTTCAGAATAAGAGTGGGGAGCTATCTGGACAGTCAGAATGCATTATGATATCAGGTTGAGGGAACATCAGAACAAGCCAAATCAAATGTTCACTGAATGGCCCCACTGTTCAGGAGCCAGCCCCCTGCCCATCATGAAATTACACACATTTAATGCTTAGTCTATGTTGTTATTTTTTTAACTTCTAACATGCTGTGTGGAGGGAACTGTTCCATATTTAGGTACATAGTGTGTTAATGAAACTCACTGAGCCCTGTAAATCACAAATATCCCCATTTTATACATGCAGAAATGGAGGCTCAAATAACATGCCCAAATCATAGTAAATGGCAAAGCTACGGTCCCAAAAGTTAACCCACATTCTTCTCATTGTTCCATGTAGAGTCCTAATCTCAATTTCTTCTACTGGGGTTGGGGGTGTGCGTGGAGATCATGAGCCTCTTTGAGAAACCACATCTCAAACTGTGAAACTAAGAATTAAGACAGAAACATTCCCATGAAACAAATGTGTGCCATATTCTTATGATCCAATTTAAACCACAGTTCTTGTTATGTTTTTCAGGCAGCTGTAGTGATGCTTTGCTTCTGCCTGCAGTGAAACTATGACCCATAAACCCTACTATTTTTCCTACAACAGGACAATCCCAGTGGGTACAAACAGAAATCCCATAACTCATGTTAACAGATACCTCTGAGGGAAACAAAAGGAATTACATTCCTCAATTATATAACATTTTACAGTGTCAGTTTTCTGTCCTAGAATCTCTTTTTCAGGAATAAGATAAAAAAACAAGTTCTCCAAGAAAACAAAACAATAAAACACAAAGCATGGCTATCACTACATAATTTCCTACCAGTAACCACAGTAAGATTTAGAGGTCATTTCTTGGTGGGAAAGCAGGGTCTAGGCTCTGCCAGTCCTTGGTCTTGAGTTTCACAGCACACATCATCTGTTACTTTTTGAAGAGTAACAAAAAAGGTGGTTTAAAGCCATTTTCTAACACCAAGCAGTTCTACATCAGCCCTTTAGAGGCAGCACGGTCAGCTTCTGAATACTGCGACACTATTCTCTCAAGGACACTACAGATTTTATCCACCCCACCCCCACCCCACTAAACTGTCTTGCTGAGCCTGCAGAATCTGGAAGGAGGTTTCAAAGCCACACGCCCTAACTTCATAGGCTCTCCCATCCTTACACCCTTTCCTCTGTGTGTCCTGGGATGAAGAGCTGAAGAGAATGCTGTCTTTTGGATGCAGAGGCAAGGCATATAGTTTCAATTTGTGTGCACAGCTGGTGCCCAATGTTTAGGCAGCCTCTTCCTGAACTATGGGGCTGGGGGTATCTTCTGTATCTGAGTGTTAGCCAGAAGCCTGTGTACATGCACAAGTCAACTGTTCTCTCCAATGACAAGAAATAGCAATGACCCATTTCTTCAGATATACTGTTCCTTGGGCTGCTAAGGAGCAAGTGAAGGACCTATCACTTCATGCTTGGAGGGAAGCTATTCCTTCTTCTCATCCTTGTGCCTACCGAGGCTGTGCATGTCCATTAGTGACTAATGTGGTAGGAAGTGGTGCAGGCCTCTCCTGGCCACACACACACACACTCCATTTACCTAGCCGGCCACTGTTAACTGAAGAACAACCTCTTATTTTACACTTGCGTGACTTTCAATGCCAGCTTCCACTAGAAGCTGCCAGTAGCCACTGACAAAATTGTCTCACTCAATTATGATGCCACAGACTGACCTTAACCTGAACCAAATGTCAGAGAAGGTTGCACTCCCCTGCTGCACATCTGAAATATTTATCCAAAGAAGCTTCTCAGTCGTAAAGAAATGAGCAGACTTAACACAAAGGTGAATGTTAGAAGCACCTACTCCAGTGGCTTTAACACTGACAGTGAATCTTGGGGTTTCTTGGTAAGAATTATTAGAAAAGGCAGGCAACACTTTCTAGGAAGAGGCTGGTGTGCCCCTCTTCATAGACCAGGACTCTTAAAGCCATTGCCAGCCAGCCCTCTACCAGTATTCTAACCTGATGGTAGTCACCAAAGGATTTGATCAGAATGACAAATATATTTTCAACATGTATCACTAATATTCTTTTTTTTTTTTTTTTTTGCGGCACCAGGGATCGAACTCACAACCTCACGCCTGCCAGACAGGCGCTTAAGTCACTGACCCAAACTCCCAGCCCTAGTTTTTTGAGGCAGGGTCGTACTATGTAGCTCAGGCCAGCCTTGGGCTCGTGTTGTAGCCCAAGTGGGCCTTGAACTCACAATGCTCCACCTACCTCAGCCTCCCAAGTGCTGGGATTAAAGGCATGGGCCACCACGCCTGGATTCATCACTAATATTCTAACAAAATATATATGACATATATAATTTAATCCATATGTTAGCTAGTAATAAGGTAAATTTCTTTTCCTTTGTCATGGTGCTGGGCATGTGCCAGAAACACCGTGACACTGAAACACCTCCCTAGACACAAATTTCTTTTTTTAAAAAATGTGTAGAACTAAAGATTCCAGCTTTTCCTTCTAATCCTTCTACGTACTCTCTTGTGCAGTCCACTATTCTAGTCATGCCCTTGCTCCACCCACCTGTGAGGCAGGAGCACCAGGAACACCATCTTGGTGAAGTCACTACTGCAAGGCACGCACATGTTCCATGAGAGCACCCTGAGACAGTTTCCTGTAAACAAGCTGGTCATTTCCTTCCAGGCTGGACATTAGTTGATGGAGCATCTCCTGCCTATGTTACTCCCCCATCTTTAGCATCCTGTTGCTACCTCTTTCAATTCTATCTTCCTCAGCTCCCCATATGGTGTTTTTAAAATAGGTATCAGAACAGCTTACAGGGCTTTGTGTGATCAGGTCCCTACCCTTGGCTTCTTATCTGGCACCCAATCTCTGAGCTGCACTGAAATGTGCAGTTCCTTGGAAGCATGCTGCTTTTGCTATCATGTGTGGGATGACACTATTACTTTTTTGCTTTTTTTTTGAGACAGGTTGGTCTTGAGCTTGCTTATATAGCCCAGGCTGGCCTCAAACTCATAGCCATCCTCCTGCCTCAGATTCCCAAGTGCTGGGATTACAGGTGTGTGCAACCAAGCCCAGCCTCCACACTACTGCTTTTGCCCGTAATGTTCTTCTTAACCTCTCTCACTTTTGGTCCAACCTTTCTTCTGGTTCACTCTCACTTTGTTTTTAAGCCTCTACCGAGACAGCACTTCCTCCTGAAGTCTTCCCAGACTCTCCTTCCACCTTCTCTAAGGCTAAGTGTTGGCTCTCAGACTACACTCCATGCTGTATTTATGTAGGACCTCTGACTCCTCTGTCTCCTCTGTCTCCTCACTGAGATGAACCAACAGAACACTGTGTCTCCATGGCTTAGTATGGCAACTAGTACAAGCATTCAAAAAGTTTGCTGAATGACTCAAGAGCTGAAAATACGTGTGCCCACCTCTTCTGACAAGATGTCATGTTACTGGGGTGTGTGTTATGAGAAAGTGGGCCTAGGTTTCTAGGTTCCCTTTCCACTTCAGCCTTTAAGGCCTGAGGATTCTTAGATGACATGCAGTGCAACCCTGAGGTGGGGATGCAGAGCACAACATGAAGGTGTCCCACCTACCTTCACTGTTCCTTCCACTTCCACAAACCAGCGCCTTAACATGGCCTGGATCTGGCCATCAGTCAGCTCGGGGTTAGCATTGTGGATTTTCTTCTTGACCAGATCCTCCAGCAGGAGACGTCTCAGCCTCCAGTAGAAGAAGGTGCGGGATGTTTTCCAGTCCAGGATGTCCTATACCAGAATAACAATAAGTTTAGTAATCCAAACCCCAACCCCTGCTCAGCATTCAGTCTGGAAGAACCCCACAGGCATAGAAGCTCACTCCTAGGTAAGGGAATTAGGAGGTGGCGGTAAACTCCCAGTATCTAAAGGAGACTGGGCCGGGCATGGTGGCCCACACCTTTAATCCCATCACGAGGGAGGCTGAGGTAGGAGAAGTGTTGTGAGTTCGAGGCCAGCGTGGGCTACAACACAAGCGCAAGGCTGACCTGAGTTACACAGTGCAACCCTGCCCCAAAAAACCAGGGCTGCGAGTTTGGCTCAGTGGCTTATGCAGGCCTGCCTGACAGTTACGAGGTTGTGAGTTCAATCCCCGGTGACGCAAAAAAAAAAAAAAAAACAAAAAAAAGAAAAGACTGGGTGTGGTGGTACACGCCTGTAATCCCAGCATTCAGGAGGCTGAGGCAAGAAGATCACTAAGAGTTTGAGGCCAGCCTGGGCTACACAGTGAGGCTATGTCTCAGAAAACAAACAAACAAAACACAAACCTACAGGGGTCCACCAGCATAGAACCGTAGCCCACATGCTCTGCTGACTGTGTGTATAGCCATGGACCTGGTAAATGATAACCCTGTCCATGACTAAGACATTCTGAAGAAGAGACTGAATTCTCAGGTACCCACAAGGAAAGGAACTGGTTTTCAATAGAGGGCTGAAACAACTTGCATGCATATCAAAGGTGAAGCAGCTGCAGCTCAAACCCTGACACTGTGTTAATCCAGTCTGAGGACCATGTGAGCTGCTGTTACCAATGAAGGCTTAACTCATTTTACCACCAATGAAATGAAGTTCATCCTGGAGTCCAAAGAGACCTAAATTATACACTGTTTTAGGATAATAATGGATATAGAAAAAGGAAGTCTCAAAAAAGTTGGAAATGGATTGACCTACACAGGCTATTTTCATCTGGCTTCAACAGCTCCCTGCCTGTTGGCCTAAGTGTACGACACACTCATTTGCGAGTCTCTGACAAGAGAAGTAACAACCATTGTACTTACGTTAATAACACCCTTCTCTTGCATCCGGCCTGGTGTGTCGTGCAAGTCAGCAAACTGCACAGCTACCTGATGGTAAATGGGAATTAGGAATTCTTCCCGCTCCTTCAGCTTGTTCTCCAGCTCCTTCCGCTCCACTGGGCTTAGCTCTGGGGTGCCTGCAATTAGATAAACATGCCTGTCACAGTCTGTGGTGACCAAGAATCTCTACATATAGCAGCCACAGTCCTGGGAAGCTCAACGCCACCCCGCCTCCTTCCCTCTGGAGCCTGATTCTCCATGGTAATCACTACCTCTTTGGTGCATAACAGGACTCTACAAGATGCCAGTCCTGACCTTACTTTGTTTGCCACAGGGAGCCCACATGTCTTTTCCCTGTGGAAACCATGATGGCAGTCCTACTCCCCAGGCCACTCCCTGAGGAGTTGCAAATAATCACTTGGAGGCCTGCATATCTCATCAGATTGTTGACTAACAGCCAGGTCCCTCCTTCCCCACAAGAGACCAGGGCTGGCACACGTACACCATGCCCATCCCTGCTGACCAGCTTTAGAGGGGCCAGACAATTCCAAGTGTCAAATATGTTCTCCTGCACTCCGAGCACAAACCAGCATGTTTTGTTCCCCCATGTCTACAGGAATTACCTGCCAAACTGGTAAGCACCTGAATAACTCCTAAAGTTACAAGCTACGGCATTTCACAGCTTCTGATCTCAGATTTGGATACTCATAACCACAAATTAGTAGAATCCAATCTAGTCAGAGCCAGATCCATGTGTCTCGAGTTAGCTTGGTAGATTAGTCCCTGGTCTCCCACCTGGCCTGAGAGTGATAGCCAACCCTGACTAGAGTAACAAAGACATTCTAATTCTTGGGCAAGAAGAAAAGGAATAGGAGAAAATAGTCCACAAGCCCCATTTGTATCACTGAACATATAAGTACACAGTACTCTCACTTAACAGAAAGGACACTTTAGAATTCTTATAGCAAGGCGGGTCCCTTTCCCAAACAATAGTGTCCTAGTACAGGTGTTGCTATGTTGTGCTTTTCTTCCTAATTACTTTCAGAATGGGATCTACAATCAATACTGAAATTTAGCTGCCTGCCTAGTCAGGAGGAGTAAGTCTAGCTGAAAGAGCAATAGGTGATACCCCCCGGTGTTGGGGACAACCTCATGTGCTTTGTCACCAAACCTGACAAATACATGAGCACAAGTGATGGGAGAAGAGAAAGGTCTATTTCAAGCATGCCTGTCTGGGAACAGGTCTTGTTTTTTATGCCACTATGAATCATATGCCATAAATAGCCTTGGGCTGCTGAGTGAGCCAAAAGTATTACATAAACACATGTTAACAGAACAGGGACATAACTATTATAGCTAGTTCCACTTTTATGAGTTTTTTGGATACCCAACTCTACCTTTTTTTTTTTTTTCTTCTTGAAACTTATCTCTATTTTACAAGTGTGGTGAAGAGTGCTAACGAACATCTTTTCTTGTGCTGTCACACAGAAGGCAATCACTGACCTGCTGCCTCGGCGGCCTTCCTTCCAGCATGAGCACATTGGGTCCCACATCAGGGGTGACACCTTGGTCCTTTCACTCTACTATGGCCCTGCCTGAGAGTTAACGGGAGGCAAACTGTCAGGTATTTTCTGACGTGAGACTTTTTTAGCATGCTCTTGGTAGGGAAACTAACACCCTTCCTTCACCACTGAAAAGAACCAAGACCTTGGAGAAAATACTTGATTCCAGTATTGTGAGAGAGGGAAAACAAGATAAGCCTTGGAATAGAAACCAAGCAAACACTTGGTTGGGACATGTTACATTTCAGAAGTCAAATCTGAATGTGTTCCTACTGGCCAAATCTGAGACAACTTGAGCACCAAAACAAATTATTTATTAGTATATCCATGGAATAAAATAAGAATCTATTTTGATATAAGTAATTAAATAGAGGAGAAACAAGAGGAAAGCTTTATCTCACACTGTATTAATTGATTTTGCCAAGAATCATCAATGGGCATTAAAACCAGTGGATAAGTCTGATGAGGAACAGAATATTCACAGTCTCAAGGTATCTCTTTACAAATCAGTTAATTACTGAGTCAGGCAATCCCAGCACTCAGGAAGCTGAGGCAGGAGGATTGCTGTGAGTTAAAGGCCAGCCTGAACTGCATAGCAAGACCCAGTCTCAAAAGGACAAAAACAAAAACACCAAATCAATTAATTACAAACAGGAACATTGCAACTTTACAGTGCATTATCTTAGTAAACAAAAGGTTAAACAAGTTATTAAAGTTACCATCCCCAGGAATAGGACAGACTGGCATCATGTGCCTCCTGACATGATGTGCTAAGGACAGGTCAGCACTCCTGCAATATCCTTGTCAAACATGTAGGATCTGAATCTAACTGTGGGGAAATGTAAGAAAAACTGGAATTCAGGGATATGCTACAAAAGCAGCCTGTTCTCTTAAAAAATGTCAAGATCATGAATGACAAAGAAAGGCTGAATAATTATTCCAGATTTAAGGAGACCAAAACTACATGACAATGAGCTACAATGTGTGGTTTGGGATTAGATCTTAGGTCCAAAGAGAAAAATGAAAAAGCTATGAAGGCCATTATTGGGACAATGGTAAAATTGTAATATGAATCATGGATTAGACAATGGTATTGCATCAATGTTTATGGTTCCTGATTTTGATAAATGTATGGTGGCTATATAAGAGAAAAATCTATGTTCTTAAAACACATGGAATATTTATGGATAAAGGACCATGATATCTAGAGTAATAGTTCAAAGAAAATGTGTGTGCGTACAAAGTGAGCAAGAATGAGTGAGCATACACAAATAGTGAGGCAAATGAACAGAATATTAATAGATTTTGAAAACAAAGTATCATGAGTTCTTTGTAGTATTCTTGTAATTTCTCTGTGAAATCATTATCAAATAAAAAGTTAGAAAAATTAGCCAAGATGAAAGCTTTTCCTGGTTATCCAATACATGTAGTCAATAATCAAAGCCAGTATTTAGAGAGTACTGGATGCTACTGTATGTGCTTTACATCTCTTAAATCATTTAATCATCAAAACCACCTCATGAAGTTGGTATTCTTATTATTCCCATCTTATAGCTGAGGAATCTGAGTCACTGAGAATTTAAACTTGTCATGGTCACAAAGCAAGACAGTAACAAAGTCAAGTCTCAAATACAAGCTGGGCGTGGTGGCTCACGCCTGTAATCCCAGCACTTGGGAGGCTGAGGCAGGAGAGTGGCTGCAAGTTCAAGACCAGCCTGGGCTACAAAGTGAGCTCAAGGCCAGTCTGAACAGTATAGTAAGACCCTGTCTCAAAAAGGCAAACAAAACAAAACAAAACAAAAAACCCCCAAAAACTCAAATACTGCAGTTTGGTCCCTGAAGCTTTTCAACACTATTTCGTATTTCTTCTTGCTTAGTGGGGGCAGATCACCAATTTTTTAGTAGTAGTATCCCTTTCTTTTCTGAAAAGGTCAAGTGATGATGGCAGATTTCTGGCTGATAGAGCATAAATTCTTCTTAGTCCCATTCCATAACTAAGACCAGGACAGTGTCTCCAATGATTCTTACCCTTTCTGTAGGTGAGATGTAATTCTGGTAGCTAAGATTTAAGGGTAGCTTTTCCTTACTGAGAGATCAAGAACTAATACGACAGCCCTTTCAACAGTCTCCCTCTAGGTAAACCACTAACGTCACACTTGAATGCACATATACATATATGTGGACCGTATATAACACAGCATTTATTACCATTTACTGTGTGCACTCAAACCTTGCAGGATCACACACCTTATAAGTCACCATGCATAATTCAGAGCTAGGTCTGACCAGCTGTCAATACTGCAGCCAGGCCAAATACCTCAAAGTTGCTGAGTGCTTTCTGAGTTGCTTCACTGACATTATCTCTAATCCTGGTAGGAAGTAACCTTACAGACAGGATATCTATTTTATAAACAAGAAAGTAGAGACTCTGAAATGTCAAGTGACTTTCCCAATGGCATCCAGCTCTTAAGTAGCAATGTCAGGATTTATTCTTGGATCTAGCTGTCTCCAAAGCCTGTGTTCTTCCACACTGAATGATGGTCAAGCAGTTATCCCTGTAGTAACCACAGTAGGGAGATCTGCTGGAGAATGGGTTTGGTTAGCAAGTGGTTAAGAGTAAGGCTTAGCATAGAAGTGGGAGGCCCTATGGGCTGAGGGAGAGCCCATATGAAATGAGTCGTTAGCCTGACCATGTTGGAGGGACAGAGGAGGCTGGTTCCTGAACTAACAAAGTTCTCACCTACCCAATCAAGCTATTCTAGAGCTTTGAAAGAGTAGCAAAATAAACACCTATAATGCTCTGGCCCTCCTGAGGTTAGGAAGACCACAAAGCATTCCCTAAAGGCCACTGTGTTTGATTTCTTCAGTAATGCCTCTGATCACAGTTGAAAACCCACCTCAAAAAAAGGCAGCAGAGCACAGGAAAGACAGAAGCCCAAAACGTGTTTTAAAATGCACATAAAAAGGCCAAGGATTTGTGTGCTTTACTTTAGGGAAAAACTGGCTTTTAAATTTTTATTTTCTAAAAATAAAAGGCTGTTGTTAAGCTACTTTTTACCTATGTGTTGCATGTGGAAGGCCCTTCTCTCCTTGTACAGCAAAGCAGCCAGCCCCGGTAATGATTTAGGGGAGATTAACAAATATGTCAATGTCTATTTTCTGCTTAATTTAAAAGCGGCGTCTATAAAGATTTTTGACTTCTGAACCCTGTTCTCCTGAAAGAAAGAAGGTAAGAATGAGGAGGGGGATAAAGAGTGATTATCCTATCATTGATCGTTTGTCAGGAGCATTTCTTATTCACTTGACTATTGTAAAAAGCTAAGCTCTCGATCAATCCTGTAAGCTCCCTGTACAATTAAATATCTTGGAATGGTTTTCTTTCTTTTCTAGCCAGATTGCAGGGCCTCAGGGTTTTTAGGAAAGCAAGCCAGTGTGTATTCGTGTGTGAGTGTGTTTAAGAATATGCTACAGAGAAGAAAGTCTAAGACCGAAAGGGGAGAAGAAATGTGGTTGCTCCTATCCTTCCTCCCCCAAATAAAGTCTCCATGGTATCCTAAAAAACACACTATAAAAAATGTTAAACAGAAATAGCTCTACTCTGATCAAATATGAAGAACATTATTGAGATGCTACTATGTGCTGGTACTGTCTAAGTACTTTTTATCTCATTTAATCATCCCATCAATCCTGAAAGAACACTACCTTACAGATGAACAGGCACAAAAGTTAAGTAACTTGCCCAAGGGCACAAAGCCAGAAAATGTGAAGCCAGGACTTGGGCCTAGGTAGTCTGGTTTAAGAGGCAAGAGTCCTTAAGTTACCTTCAAGTAACCCACTGCTCAGAGAGTGTGACTGGGAGCCAGGACACAATGCAAAGCCATGTCTCTTCTCTGTGGGGTCAAAGCTGGAGAGAAACACCTGGAGGAGCAGTCCCTTTGCCTAACAGAAAGTGTTTTTACCAGTTGTGACACTGAAGGAAGCCAAGTGGAGGCCAGCCCTATGCTGTGTAGGAGCAGATCACATCCTAGGGAGTAGGATTTGGGGAATGTGAGGCCTGAAACCTAAGAATAAAAACCAGACTGGTAATCTAAGAATTCTCAGCACCAGGTGATCTTGAAGAAATCTTCCTTTTTGAGCTCAGTTTCTCATTTAATATAAAAATTCTGATCTGGCAGATAAGGAAATGGTTTTGTTAAAAAATATAATATTAAAGTGTTTTTTGAAACATTCTTAACTTTTCTTTAAGTTACAGTAAGAAGCCTATGTAAATTTAAACCCAATTTTAACTTTTATGGGTCATTTTTCCCTCCTTTAAAAGAGGAATTTGCTTTAATTGGTTAAATACTTATGATGCTGGTGATAAAAGCTATACAATCCTCCTCACAAAGCTCCTGAATATCGGATATTAAAACATACACCCATACTTCAACTTTGAAACTGAAAAATCAGCATAAAAGAGACCGGAATCTTATTAAGATTCAAAAGTACAAACATAAGTAGCTGTTTAAAAGATCTATGTAATCACATTTTCAATGTTGAAAGAAATTTCTCTATAAAGATAGTAAGATAGGATGGGGAAAAAATTCTGCAAAACTATTTCTATATCCATAACAGGTGTGCTTTTCTTCATACAAAAGCATTCTTGAAAAACTGTGTAAATCAGATCCTGTTTTAAATGCCTTAAGGGAGCTATTTAGAAGGAACCCTGCAGTGAATCCTTTGGTAAAGCAAATAATCCTTTTGTAATGGGAATAATTTCTCCCAATGTATCTAGTTTTTTTTTAAATCCCATTTTCATATATCTGCTTTTCTTCAAAGGGGGCCATACCTATCTAAATACAACTGTTTTGCATATTGATTTTAACACCAATCTTCCCAAGGGAGTTTAACCCTATAATTCCTTGCAACTGTGTTAGTGTTGTTGTTATTTAAAAAATCATTACAGTAAACCTGGAAATTTCTAAATAGGAATAAAAACGTATTATTTTCCCTTCAGTCCTGTCCCTGTAGCCTCATGCAAATATTTGTAGAAGTTAGGAAACAGCACAGAATTCCCTAAGTTCTAGTAGAGATAAGCCTGTGCAGTCTTTTATTAGTTTCCTTCCCAATTTACAGGGCAGGATTCAGGGATCTAGGTCAACTAAGACCAAGTTGGGAAGAGAGTTTCACATACATACTGGTGACAGCCTTCAAGCAGAGGGAAACTTAGTTTCCCTCTAATGAAAGGCCTGCCAACTCCCCTGGCTGACAGAATTGTGAATCACTGCTTCCTGGGAGGGGGGGTGTTTTTTATTTTTATTTTTTTTTTGTGGATCGAACTTAGAACCTCATGCCTGACAGACAGGCACTTAGGCTACTGAGCCAAACTCCTGGCCCTAGTTTTTTGAGGCAGGATTGCACTATGTAGCTCAGGCCAGCCTTGAGCTTGCATTGCAGCCCAAATCAGCCTCGAACTCACAATGCTCCTCCTACCTCAGCCTCCTGAGTGCTGGGATTAAAGGCGTGCACCACCATGCCTGGCTGAGGGGGTGTTTTTTATAAATACAATGAAATTAAGGGATCAGACTCAGAATAACCCCTCTCTTTCCCAGAAAGCATTGTCACTGTCACTCTAAATTGTATCAAGACAAGCAGCTTCTGCATTAGAGCAAGGAGGTGGGTTTTCAGTTGTTGCCAACAAGATCAAAGCAGGATTCTCATGTACCTTTATGATAGAAAACCTTATATTGCTTTCACCAGCCTCCTAGCCACAGAGGACACAGTGGCCACAGTGTCAGTGAGGATACCCAGAACAACAGATAGAAGCTACTTCTAAGACACGTACACTGGAATTTATTTCTCTCCTATCTCACCTTTTCAGGCAAGGACACCACCTTTTGCCTTAAACAACTGCACTAGCTCTTGAAGGTGGACACAAGAGACTGAAAAAGCCTACCCAGCTCAGATAGTAAGTCCCAAGTACCTTTCCTGTCATATTGGCTGGAAGGCCTGTAAGGTAGCATTCCTGAAGGTTTTTTACAGACTTGTATATCCTCATCTGCCACACAGTACTCCATCTGCACGCAGACACCTTAGGCCAGAGGGAATGCTGTGTGCTAGATAGGCCTGGAAGACCAGGTAAGGGCTGGCAACAGTGCTCTGTGGCTTGAGTAGTCAACTGTCAGGGCACAATCTATGTGGACACACAGAGGAGCTGCATGGCAGCCTGCCCAGGTGTCTGGGAACAGTGCCACAGTGTAGAACAAGGTCTTCTACAATGACTCCTTTACCCAGGTGCTCTTTGTACTATGGGAGAAGGGCAGTAGGGAACTTATAATTGCTTCACACTCGGGCTGGACAGTTCTCTCCATCTAAATTGATTTGTCACTTCTCTTTGAACAAAAGAGGAGGGTAAAGATCTAGGAGAGGACCTCAGGTCACAGCACTTGAGAGGCCAGGCTAGCGTGGCAGTCTCGCTCCATAGCCACTCTCACTGTTTTGGCTTTGTAAGGCAGCAGAAGGATGACAGTGGGACGCAAAAAGGCCCTGGGGGCCTGGGGCTCTATTTCTAGAAAAAGAATTTTCTTAAGGCAAGTAAAATGCTGGGATGTACTCTTCCAAAAAATTACCCTACTAAACCTTGGTTCTGAGAATCCAGGGCTAGAACTTGTTCAGCAATGCAAGTTCTGGGATCTGGACTTAGTTCACTTTTTTTGCTGAGGCAGTTTTCTTCATTTCAATCAGCAATCAATGTATGCACAATTTTTATATTCTATTATAACCACAGATTGGCAAACTAGCAACTCTCTACCTTCCTACCTAAACTAGCCACATAAAATGACAAAAGATCTGAAGATCAGTTTTTAAAACATGTGAGGGCCCAGCTCTCACACAAAATCTGGACAGGTGAAGTTAGCTGTACAGAAATTAAACATTATTCTAAGGGAATAAACAATGATTATATTTTTGAACAGTCAATCAGTTGTGTACTGGTTTGTCTAAATGCTCCGTGAGTGCTCCCTAGTGTGGAGGCCGATTTGGAAAGAGATCAGGAGTACAAGATAACATCCATTCGTATAGGCTTTCTCCTAAATCAGATTTTCTCAGTGCAATTGGCTTTAGATCACAAAGGAAAGAATCTCTGTTTAATTTAGATCAGGCTCAGTATTTAGCTGAGGTAAAATCTGAGGAACTGTTTTTTTAACAAGTAGAACATAGGAAATGAAAATTCTATTCTGGGTTTTTACGTACATTTATTTTGTGTCTTAGATGATTAGTTTAACCCTCCTTTTTGCCTCAATTTCCTTGTTTGGAAAATGATGTCATTTTCACCCACTTTGTGAAAAAGCATTTGGGTAGTCTGTGGTTGTAGGCACTGAAAGGAGCCAAAAGTCACTGTGAACTTTCAAAGAATTGGTTTCGTATCTGGGCTCATCTGCTGTGACACAGATATACCCATGTGTGTGTGACAGAGCGAGAGAGAGATCTCCCTGAAACACTGCAAAAATGTGAGAGATGGGCCTACTTCCATTTCCAGATATGGGCCACAACCACAGAGAATTTTTGATATCAAACTTGCCCATCTGCTTCTTCTAATGATGAAGATTGAAAAGAAATGATGCCAGACTCCATATCTGAGAAATACTTTCCAGATTCAAAGTAAATGTACAAGCCAGGCATGTGGTGGCGCACGCCTCTAATCCCAGCACTCAGGAAGCTGAGGTAGGAGGAGCGCTGTGAGTTCGAAGCCGGCCTGGGCTACCTACAACGCGAGTGCAAGGCCGGCCTGAGCTACACACTGCGACCCTGCCTCAAACAACCAGGGCTGGGAGTTTGGCTCAGTGGCTTAAGTGCCTGCCCTGGCAGGTGTGAGGTTGTGAGTTCGATCCCCGGTGCCCCCCCGCCCAAAAAAAAAAAAAAAAAGTACATGTACATTAATCTGACCCTCACATTAGCCAAGTGGGAGTGTTGTTCCCATTTTACTGATGAAGAAACTGATGTTCAGCGAAGTTAAACAATTTACCTGAAAGCAACATATCTAAGATTCATACACAGTTATTTCCACTTCAAATCCATTGCTCATGTTCCCAAGTTTTCCTGGGACAGAGCCTACCTCACAGTTAGCAGACTACAGATTCTTAAGCATCATTGTGGTCAAGGTTAAATAAATAGGATTTTCTTCAGTGTGGATAGGAAATTGATAATGAGATGATTTGTAACAAACGATTAAATGGCCGTCACTTGAGAATCTCCTCCCTCTCCCATTCATGTTCTTCAAAAGTTAAAAGGTGCTGGGTGAAGAAGGTAGGAGCAATATCACTTTACTTGGAGACAAGGGAGCTTCAGCTCCACACCCCTCCCTATCCAGTCATTCTGCAGAATACAGAAGATCCGTCTCCTTACCATCCTGTTACTCTAAAGGGATGATAACAGCCATTGGGGGGTTAAAAAGAGGCAGTGAACCCCCAGTTAATGAGTAGAAATTCAGCAGGCAGTGTAAGATAAATGGAGCTCTCTCTGCTTCTGCTAGAGTCAGCATGAACTGCGGCCCTGCGGCTTGTTTGTGGCAAATGGAGTGCGCGAAATATCAAAGGGCAGTGATCCAGAAGAAGACCGACTTTGACAAATTTTAAATTGGCCAGAAAGAAAACCAGGGGGGAAAAAAAAGGAAAAAGAAAAAGAAAGAAAAAAGAGAAAGAAAGAAAAAAGTAGGAAAATTATGCAATTTGCTATGTCCTGCAATTGTGGCATTGCTGTCTTTGTACAGAATTAGTGGAAAAAGCAGCAGCAACAATTGCTGGATGCTGGGAGCAATTATGAGCCATCTAAGTGAGATGCTTATCAGTGGCTGAAGCTTTTAGAGCTCTCTCTATGTACAGTTGTAAGTAACTTGCTCTTGAGCAGCAGTTACTTTAATTAAAGTGTATGGGATTGGTCAGAAGTAATTATCTTGTTTGGAAAAGAAAGAGAAAAATCCACTTCAACAATTCTGGGTGGCAATAGATTTTAGAAACAACTTTGCCAATTTCTTGTTGTAAGCGTGCATTTCCCATAAAAGGATCAGGCTGCAGCCGGTTAGAGTTACTGGTGGCTGTTACTTAATGGCAAACAATAGGACACAACAGGGTTTATTGTACCTCCAGTCACTGTGTTTGGCAAGCAAAGTAGCTCAGGATTCCAATTGCCTGGTGTTGCAGTCTTCACACTGTAGGCAAATACTTGGCAGTTTTTCTGTCCCCCGATGGTGAAGATATAGAGCCCACAAATTGTACTTTATTAATGAAATCACTCTTTGGAACATAAATGAGCTAGAATCTTTCTTTTTTATTCCTTCTATTCATTGAATTTCACTACTTTTTAAAGACAACCTTTCTATTCCTTTAGAAAAACCAAACCAAACCAACCAACAAAAGAACCTCAAACCAATTATCTTTACTGACACAGAAAGGGGCTCAATGGGAGACAAAGGCAGAAAAACAGTGTTTTAAAAGAATCTAAAACTCATTCAGACTCTGGACTCAACATAGGGCTCCCATGGTTTATTCCTATGTTCAAATTGCAAGTGCCTTCCAAAACCTCTGAAAACAAATGAGCAACAGAGCAATGGCTGGCAGCATCAAGCGTGAATGCTCCCAGGGCTATTGCTGTTGCAGCCACTATTTGGAAGCACACAGTGCACAGTCTTTACTTCCATTTCTCTAGCTCAGGATGACCCCAGAACACTGTGTGGATAGAGACTCCAGCTTTTCTATAACAAGACACTGACTTTCACATTCCTCAGAAATGGAGACAGACTCTTCAAAGGGACAAACAGAAGCAGGACATGTTTAAGTCTCGCATATTCTTTGTGCCGTTAGCCTGCCCCCAACAGCAACCTCTACCTAATCATCATTTGCAGGAATATCCTAGAAAAGTGGTGTATTTGTACTGTAAGGAAATATCAGAAGAAAATTCAAATGATTTTTGCTTTTTTTAGGATTCACTTTCCCTCCTATTACACACACTATTTCATTCTACCAGGGTTCTTACCATACGGAGGCCAGTAAATAAAGATTATCATGAATTTGATCAAATGCTTCAATGCCTCCTTCTCTGGCCTATGAATGCACTCATTACAAATCAGCTGAATGGCTCATTGATTTGCCAGGACGACAAGCAGACATACCCAATCGCTCAGCCAAGCGGATGTAGACTGGGTCCACCCTACGCATGGTTTTCACCAGATCCTTTTTGCGGAATTTGATTTCTACTGTCCCTTCTGGCTCCAGAACTGATCCCCTGGATCAGAGAGAAACAAAACAAAACAGAAATAGAGGCACTTTAAAGAAAAGAGACAACAGAATGAGGCAAGTTACAATTTGTGTACCAGGAAATAGCTTCATTATGGTTTTGCCCACCCATGGTTCACAGAAGTCACCCCAGAGAGAAAAGCAGGCACCAGAGAAGTGGCTGAGTGAGGTATGAGAAAGGCCTGGCAAAAAGCAATTAAAATAATTCTTATTATCACACCAGTCGACTTCCAGCTCAACGGGAGAATACAGATTCCACCACCTACAGCTGATAACGGCGACTGAAATCCCATTATTTTCAAGGGGGGAAAAAAAGAAAAGAAAAAAGAGATACTATAGGTGTAAGGGCTAGGCAACCACCTCTAGCACTTAGGCTGTACCACTGAGTGCTCAATGTTGATCAACCTATACCACAGCGGTCAGCCTGCTGATAGGACTAGGGTCAGATATATCAGGCCAGGTCAAAGGTAAAATATTCTGCCCATTGCAATGGAAATTAGCAAAGTGAAAGGTGTCAGGCTAGTAATATTAATGATGTCGTCATTAAAACCCTAGAACTCCAGATTAACAATTCAGTCCTTCTACTCCAACTCACTTATGCTCCCTCTGCCACACGCCTAAGAAAGAGATGGAGAGACAAGGCATGGTGGGGCATTCCTGTAATCTTAGCACTCTGGGAGATGAAGGCAGGAGGACTGAAAGGTTGAGCCCAGCCTAGGTAACTGAGCAACTTAGTGAAACCCTGTCTCAAAACAAAAACAAAAACACAAACAAAAAGGAAATAAATCAGACAGATGAGTAAATACTGCATTGTTTCTCTGGTGTGAAAAACTGAAAGTGTAAATAAGGACTGAAACGTGTAACAGACATTGTGAAATAGGAAGAAATTGTTCAAAAGAGAAGGGGAACTAGGGAGATAGGAGGGGGAAAGGAAAGAAGGGAAATGAAAAAAATGATGATGAGAAAAGAAGGAAAAAATGGAAACAAAGCTTTTGTAAATAAGGAGAGGAAAAGGGGTTGAAGAACGGGTAGAGGAATGGGAAAAAAAAAGAAACAAGTTATATTATGAACAGGCACAAATTCCCTATAATGAATGTGATCATTATATATACCTAAGGTGTACCAATAAGCTTAATTTAAAAGCAAAAAACAGCACACACAAATATAAATATAAATAAAAAGGTTGGGGCTGTGGCTCAGAGAAAAGGCCCTTGGTTCAATCCTCAGTACCATTAAAAACCAAACCAAAACAAAAAAACCTCAGGACAATGAAAATAGTCACCAGGCACAGGTGAATAACAAGTGGGAGTGGAGAATCGAGTTTAGAGGTGTCTGGAAGAGAGGGCTTCATAGTAAAGCAATCTAACGTGGGGGATTATGCTGAGAATGCTCAATTTAGGCCTGGTTTAGCAAACATTATTTAGAAAGCCTATTTTTCTGATCTTGGAGTCCTTTAGCAATGGACAGATTCAAATAAAACTATCTTGGTCATAATGTTGTCTCAGAGGAAAACAACAACAAAAGGGTCCCTAGGGTCAGTGAATAGAAATAAGGAAGGTACTCTACCTGCTTTCTCGGTCAGCGTACATCTCCATGTGGCGGGGGTTGATGGTAGGGTCAATCACAACCCAGGAGCCACCCCGCAGCTCAGCCTGCGGAGGAATGTAAACCATCACTGGCTGAGAGCACTCCCGCAAGCCATCCACGATGTAAGCACCAAACTTCAGTATTTGGTCGTACATATCTACAGAGTAAGAAAATTAGAAATCATTAAGTCTATCCTCTCCAAAATTTTTTTTTCTTTTGGTGCCAGGGATTGAACTCACAACCACGCACATGCCAGACAGGCACTTAAGCCACTGAGCTAAATCCCCGGCCCTATTTTTTGAGACAGCGTCTTACTATGCAGTTCAGGCTGGCCTTGAACTCACTTAGTAG
>RJWM01000217.1:58911-257429 GCA_004363535.1 Dasyprocta punctata
GATTGAACTCAGAACCTCGTGCCTGCCAGGGCAGGCGCTTAAGGCACTGAGCCAAACTCCCGGCCCTGGTTTTTTGAGGCAGGGTCGCACTATGTAGCTCAGGCCGGCCTTGCGCTCGCGTTGTAGCCCAAGCCGGCCTTGAACCCACGACGCTCTGCCTACCTCAGCCTCCCGCGTGCTGGGATTAAAGGTGTGCGCCACCACGCCCGGCTCTCTCCAAATATTCTTAACAGCTTGGCACAGACAGAAAATATTTTTTATGGCATTCTGTGACTCCCTGAGGAGGCTGTTCACGGCCAGAGGTGGCAAGTATGGAGGCTGCAGCCATCTCAGGTCTTGAAGTGGCTACTCTGAAGGATTGGTATATCCACATGTATATGAAGATCCCAGATGATTTTCAATAGCACGAGAGAGAAATGTATTCTTTCATAAGATATAAGCCTTCCAGATTGTGTATCCATTTTATATCCTTCCTGAATTTCTGTACTAAAGTTTCACCACATTAATTCATATTTGCACTGCAAACATTGAGTACTTTTTTCATGTCAGTATGTGATCTCTCCCACTACATTAAGTTTTCTGAAGGAAGGAACCACTCTAGCTCTTTTCATTTCCTCTCATGAGTCTTAGCATATGATGATCCTTAAAGTGTACAACTACTGGAAATGGATCCTTCAGAAATTTTACTTTAAAAACTAGATCTACCTAGTTCCTGGTACACAATCAGCATTCAGTAAGTATCTGCTAAATGAATGAGCATATATACATTTTAGAAAGATTACAAAAAAGAAAACAAAAGTATTTAATTCTATACTTACATTTTTATATGATATCAGTGAGAGAAAAAATATATATTATCACATAGCCACATACCACTACCTCTTCATTCTGCTAGAGTACACTTTGTAATGCTCCAAGGCCAGAAGCAGCCTGAAGAAAAGGACACCTGGTATAGAGTCTTTGGAAAACTGGATCAGTTATTTAGCTCTCAACTTTATATGAAGTTCTTCGTATTTCCTAGCTCCTTAAAGTCTAAATTGCTTAGTTTTAACTTTATGATTCCAGATGCTTAATGAGTACTTCAGTGAAGTCACAATGAGTCCTTTCTAAACACCAAATAACAGGTTCTACTGAGTTCGAACTTTCCTATCAAAGAGAAGATCCCAATTTGGAATAAATCAATTCTGGAAATTCAAGGCAAAGAAGCATTTTTCAGGAAGTTAAGAGCAAACCAAATAGAAATAGCTTTCATTATAGTTACTGGCAAATTAAACTGCCACCTTCTCGCAAGTGAAAATGGCTCCATATAAACCATCAGTAAGCACAGCTCACGGCAAGGCACATGCCTCTGTCCACTGACCAACCTGACTTGTCTGTGAAGACCTCAAAAATTCCAAATTGGCCTAGGAAACACTCCCCACACTATGTGAAATGTGTATTGTCATACACTCTGTATATATGATCAGAGCAAAGACATTTATTCCTTTGGAGGAAAGCAAAGACCAAAAAAAAAATTTACTGCTAATTACACAACTGCTGTATGAAGAGCAGGGAATAAAGGACTTTAAGCGCTTTACACTAATTCTGTGGTTATGAAAATAATTGCTCAGTTCAAATTATTTTAACTAAATTAATTCTTTAGTGGATATTTCAACTAGTGCCACATAATAAAATAATTGTGTAATTAGCAGTACATTTTTCAGTGCTGCCAAAAGTAGTTTAGAACAAGTAACAGAACAGAACAGTGGCCTTGTGCACAGAGAAGAAGTGAAAGCATAGACAAAAGGTGAAGATAAAAAATAGAAGACAGCATAAAGTCATTTTACCAGGAAAAAAACCCCAACAGCAACATGTCATGGATAAATGAAGACAAAGTTTCTAGCCTTCTTCCTACCCAAATGCTGTGGATCAAACCCAGGTCTTCATGCATGTTCGGCAAGCACTCTACCATTGAAGCATACTCCAGCCCCTTTCCACAGCCTTTTATGCACTTGTTTGTTCAAATCATATCAAAATCTATCTCTTTACTATCTATGGTTAACATCTCCAGCTCCCCAAAGGGGAAGACTATTTAAAATGTATTTTCGTTCATTTAATTTTTAAAAACCACTTAATTTCATTTTATACAGAAAGTGTTTGGAATGAAGCTGAGTGTATTTGCATTTTTCACATTTGTGAAATGGACTTTGGTTCCTCCTTTTCATCATTATGGATAGCATACTGTGTACCCCGATTGTACTGGGTACATATATATACATATGCATGTACACACACACATGAACTATTTAAACATGAGAAGTTCATCCTATACATATTCAAGTTTCAAAAGAATAAATGGAAACTCAGATAAGAGTAAGCAGTAGAGATAAGACTCAAACTCAGATCTTTTTGGCGTTAAAAGTTTGTTTCCTACTATGTTACTTTTACTCTCATTCTTATTGCTAGGAAAGATCATGAGGTTGGGGTAATCTCTTTCTAACATCTTTTTTTTTTTTTTTTTTTTTGCGGCACCAGGGATCGAACTCACAACCTCGCACCTGCCAGGGCAGACACTTGAGCCACGGAGCCGAACTCCCGGCCCTCGTTTTTTGAGGCAGGGTCGCACTATGTAGCTCAGGCTGGTCTTGCACTTGCGTTGTAGCCCAAGCTGGCCTTGAACTCACAAGGCTCCTCCTACCTCAGCCTCCCGAGTTCTAACATCTAATACAATGGCTAAGTAAAATAAAACCAGAAAAAAAGACTTAAATAAATGATTGAATACCATGAAGTGTTGCCTGAATTTTCCTCTATGTTTGTAAGTTTCAGAAACTGTACTGATGATGCCAGCAGCTATGTGAAGGGCTTGAATCTGGCTGCCAAATAAGTATCTTTCAACAGCAAAAATTAGAGTAGAAAAGGGTATCAGGCTTCATTAAAGGAGACATGCTTGGGACTAAAATAACGCCTCTATCTAACCTGGAAACCAACAGACCCGCAATCCAAGCACAAAACACTCAAACAGCGGACTATTAAAATACAAACAAAAACACAAATTCTACAATCAACATGTTTATACTGAGTTGCAAATACCCCAAAACCATGGGTTTTTTTTGTTTTGTTTTGTTTTTTTGCGGCACTGGGGATTGAACTCACAACCTCGCACCTGTCAGACAGGCGCTTAAGTCACTGAGCCAAACTCTCGGCCCTGGTTTTTTTTGAGGCAGGGTCGCAGTGTAGCTCAGGCCGGCCTTGCGCTCGCCTTGCAGCCCAAGCCAACCTCAAACTCACAACGCTCCTCCTACCTCAGCCTCCCGAAAAACCACGTATTTTTTTTTTTTTTGCGTCACCAGGGATTGAACTCACAGCCTTGCGCCTGCCAGGGCAGGCGTTTAAGCCACTGAGCCAAACTCCCGGCCCTGGTTTTTTTTTTTGAGGCAGGGTCGCACTATGTAGCTCAGGTCGGCCTTGCGCCACGTTGTAGCCCAAGCCACGTTGTAGCCCAAGCCGGCCTCAAACTCACAACGCTCCGCCTACCTCAGCCTCCCGAGTGCCGGGATTAAAGGCATGCGCCACCACGCCCGGCTAAAACCATGTATTTTGAAAGGCAGGTTTAAATATTTGGGAACAGTCTCACATACAACTGTCTGAAATCCCTTTATATTTAAGAGATAGAATGAAAACACAATCAAGAGTAGTGGGGAAAGGGGATTCCCAAAGGCTTACACTAGAAATAAATCTAGGGAATTTTAAAGTTATACATAAGTGGTCAGTTCTTGGCGCTGAGAAATGCAACAGGAAGTAGAAAACACTGATAGGTTCTTCACCAGACAGGCAGGAACTTTGAGTTTTCTAGCATTCTGGGCAAAGCACATCTGCATGTCTGGAGTTCACACGCAACCTCTGAAGCATGTTCTCAGCACCAGGTAACGCCCCTGCTTAGGGCTTTCATTGTCATACAACATGGATAAAATTGTGGCAGCCACATGTACCAAACAACAGAGAAGAGTGGCTGAAAGTGTTTCCACAGAGCCCCACACTCTCAAAACTGGAACAGATTTTATTGGCTTGGGCAAGATTATCTGTTAGAAGTTGAAGGTAAACATTACGCATACACAAGCTGCATATACATAATGTCTCTTGTGAGTTCATTATGGCCGGGGGATACTGTATTTCAATATTTGAGTAATCAGAGAATTTAAAATAGACTTTCATTCCAGTTAAAGTTTTCAATAAATGTGTTTTTTTATTGTTATTTATAACCTGTCCCAGGAAAAAATAATAAGTATAACATGAAAAGCCAACTGAGAGTGACCCTGTAGCACCAGCAGTGAAGCAGCTTAATATCACTGGGATTTGCATCCTATCAAGCTATTCATGCTGAGGCTGGGACCCTGGTGCTAATTTCTAGTAAATTTCACGCTTGATGTCTCCCTGTTGTGGGTCATTGCCGGTTCGTCTAAATAAACTGCTTCCAAATGGCTCTTCCATCTAAATATTCAGCCAGTTTTTATAATTTAATTTTGCATTATGCTGAATAGCCTTCCGGCCAGATAGAACTCATTGGAAAAAAGCACCAATACCATCTTGACAAGCTTTTATTTATTTATTTATATTTTTACTGCTCGAATTAGACCTCCTAGGCCGACTAGTAAAGAGTTTTTTTCCCCCCTCCACTAATGTCAATTTTCAGCATAGCAAGAGCTGTCTCTAATCTTTTCCTACTCATTACACACAATTTTGGAGTCATTTTACCCACAGTGCAGTCGGCTCCTGGCTGTGTGTTTGTGTGCACTGAGGGATGGCATAATTGTTTATTTTCCCTCCCTGCATAATCCCCAGTCAGTACTGAAACCAAAACTGCAAACATCTCCCCAAGGGATGTAGAGAATGACAAGAGGCTCTCAGTTTAGGTTCCTTTACATGAGATAATATGCAGGAACATCCTGACCTGTATGTAAATATGAAAGGCCCAGTTCCTCTCCCTCCTACTTCCACACAGATTTCTATCTTCCCTAAAGCTTATTTGTCTTGTGTGATGTATAAATGGGTACATCAGCACCAAAATTCATAATACACAATTGGCCCTGCTCTGAAACTTGTTTTTTGACCAGGAGAGGGGAAAAAAGGGGATGGGCAGTTACTATTTAGTAAGTACAGAGTTTAAATTGGGGATAATAGCCGGGCTTGGTGGCGCATGTCTTTAATCCCAGCACTTGGGAGGCTGAGGTAGGAGGAGCGTTGTGAGTTTGAGGCCGGCTTGGGCTACAACGTGAGTGCAAGGCTGGCCTGAACTACATAGTGCGACCCTGCCTCAAAAAACTAGGGCCGGAAGTTTGGCTCAATGGCTTAAGCGCCTGTCTGGCAGGTGTGAGGTTGTGAGTTCAATCCCAGTGCCATGAAAGTTGGGGATAATGAAAAAGTTTGGGGTATAGACAGTACTGATGGTTATACAACATTGTAAATACTTTTTTTTTTTTTGCGGCACCGGGGATTGAACTCACAACCTTGCTCCTGCCAGAGCAGGCACTTAACGCACTGAGCCAAACTCCCGGCCCTAGCTTTTTTGAGGCAGGGTCGCACTATGTAGCTCAGGTCGGCCTTGCGCCACGTTGTAGCCCAAGCCACGTTGTAGCCCAAGCCGGCCTCGAACTCACAACGCTCCGCCTACCTCAGCCTCCCGAGTGCTGGGATTAAAGGCGTGCGCCACCACGCCCGGCTCAACATTGTAAATACTTAACACCACTGAATTTACACTGACAAATGGTTAAAATGATAAACATGTTTTTTGAGACAAGGTCTTACTATTTCTTACTTGAACTTGTGATCCTACCAAGTACAATAGCTTGGATTATTAGCCTGGACTTGGCAGCATTATTATGTATACTTATCATATTAAAATTTTTTTCTAAAATTTTAAAATTTCTGTTTACAATAACAAAAAAGATCCCTAAAGGAGGGTGGGGCATAGGTAGATTATGTTTTTAAGTAATCTTAACATTTTACTCCAGATTCTCTAGTTTATCTGCTTCTGAGATCTCAGATCAGCCAGCTGTGCTACAGGAAATCAGAAAGATCTACATTCCTCTCCTAACTCCTGGGAAATTTACTTAGCCCCACAATTTTTTATTTTATTTTATTTTATTTTTTTTGTGGTACCTGGGATTGAATTCACAACCTCACGCCTGCCAAGCAGGTGCTTAAACCACTGAGCCAAACTCCCAGCCCTAGATTTTTGAGATAGGGTTGCACTATGTAGTTCAGGCCAGCCTTGCGCTCACATTGTAGTCCAAACCGACCTCAAACTCACAATGCTCCTCCTACCTCAGCCTCCCAAGTGCTGGGATTAAAGGCATGCACCACCACGTCCGGCTCCTTACCCCTCAGTTTGTGTAAAATGTGGATAACAATACAATCTATCTCTTAGAAGTTCATGTTGTGATGACTACCTAAGATAATACATGTAAAATTGTTAGCAGTTTCTCGTGAAAAGCACTCAATGAATCTTACTTGTTGTTTTTCTTGTTATAGGGCTAGCTGCCAATCTGAGCCTAAAGTAAAATATGCAGCAGAATCAATAGTCTTCCTAGAAATGGACTTCTGACATTTTTGAACTATGAACTCTAGTTAAATAGGATAGCCCCACTTCCTCCCAAGTATGTGTTGGGAAAAGTGTATTCTCAGTTGCCCCTGCAGGAAGGTCACCAAGGAAGTTAGCACTGCATTCTGTCTCAGGGCTTTCCAATCAATGAACTGAGAATCAAGTGAAATGTAATGTTAACTGAACCTCTTATGTAGGAGCTAAAGGGGAGTGAGCCTACCCTTTTCTCCCTAACTTTGTTTTTTTTTTTTTTTTTTTGCGGCACCAGGGATTGAACTCACAATCTCGCACCTGTCAGACAGGCGCTTAAGTCACTGAGCCAAACTCCCAGCCCTGGTTTTTTTGAGGCAGGGTAGCACTGTGTAGCTCAGGCCGGCCTTGCACTCGCGTTGTAGGCCAGGCCGGCCTCGAACTCACAACGCTTCTCCTACCTCAGCCTCCCAAGTGCTGGGATTAAAGGCGTGCGCCACCACACCCGGCTTCTCCCTAACTTTGATGTGGTAACAACCTCTTTTGAACCTCCTGGTATTTTGTTCATACATTATCACTGTATCATTTCACTCAAGACATTTTCCTTGACTTGACTTGAAGCAATGTTTGACATATTTTTGTTTTCCCTGAGGTCGCTACTATAGTTTCTTGCACATAGGAACTCAATAAAAGTGTGTAGGATTGTACACTCAATTTTTCATATTTTCACTGATTTATTATCTCAGTAAAAACAAAAACCTACCTTTGTGGATTTAAAAAAAATACACAAATGTTAATTTGCATGTATAGTTCAAGTCTCCCCAGGAAGGGCAAAACATGGAAGTTCTTTAGCAATGGGCAAAGGGTAACTTTTCAACTAAAAATACCCCAAAATCAACCTATTCTACATTTTCTCAGGGAGGTCTGGTCATACAGGGTTCTTCCTAGCCAGGGTAGGGAAAAAAAAATAATTGGCAAAAATTTTGGATACCTCTCACCATATGGCTTTTATCTATAAAAGGAGGCTTACCCAAATTAGTCTTTCCTCAGAGGATAGGGGTGCTTCTATTCTATGCTACTTCTATGTACCCTATTGAGAGTTCACTGTTCCACATTTTTATTTTTTTTTCCAGCACCAGGGATTGAACTCATAACCTCATGCCTGCCAGACAGGCACTTAAGCCACTGAGCCAAACTTCCGGCCCTAGTTTTTTTGAGGCAGGGTCGCACTATGTAGCTCAGTTCGGCCTTGTGCTCCCGTTGTAGCCCAAGCCGGCCTCGAACTCACAACACTCTGCCTACCTCAGCCTCCTGAGTGCTAGGATTAAAGGCACCACCACGCCTGGCTCACTGCTCCACATTTTATATATCTTTATTAGTGTCTAATCACTCCAGCGTACCAACTTCTCCCTCCTTCCATTCCTCTAACCTTTCTGCTACCTCAGAATCCTGAAATAAAGGAGGTTTATACCTATCTTCATCTTCAGCCTCCAACTGTACAGTCTCTGGCCTTAACATGGCCATAGGTCTCTGCTGCAGGAGAGACAGCTTGACTACTTTGAGAGGTACAGTGTGTCTCCACTGGCTCTCCCTATGCTGTCCAAAGTGATTTTGCTCAAGAAGAATTCTCAGTTAATGGTCATACAGGCCGGCTAATCAGTAAGCAATTCCCATAGCACAAAACAGAGCCTTTGGAATAATGGTCTAATCTTGCTGGAGCCACAGGCACAGGGCTGTTGTTGGATAATACAACATACCACAAATTGCCACAAAGAACAGCCTCTGGTATAGAATTTATTCATTTCCAGTTCATGCTAATTTCCGTATCTTGGTCATGGCAGAATGTTAGACAGTAGCACAAATGAAGAACATGCCCAGAAAAGAGGGGCAGAGACAAGCACAATTCTTTTTCCCAGGACCAACAGAATTGTGCAAAACCCACCTGTGAAAGGTAAATCCCCAACAGTAGCCCAACTAGATAATATTAGTAGATTATTCTGTAATTTTGTATGGAACTAGGAAACATATTATATTTTTCCATTTGGGTTGCAACCCAGAAGGTATCTCAGATGGAGTGGAATCTCCAAAAAAGCCTAGGGTGATAATGAGCTGTCAGGACAACCACAGGCTCTGTAGAATTTAAACCTACCCGCCTTCCTCCCTTACCTTGTAGTGCCCAGTAATCAGTGATACCCTCTAGCCCACAGCCAGGCTAATCACCTTTCATCCCACCAGAGAAGCCTCTCCAGTTGGCAAAGACCATCAAAGGGAGTCCTTCACGGTTGAAGTCCTTGATAGCCTGATAGGTCTTAAATGCAGAGTCTGGAAACCAAACCTGGCCAGCTTGCTGAATTATCTGTTGGGGAAAGTCAAAGAATACCCAATTAACAATACACTTTGAGAGAGAGCCTCTGCAAGATAAAAAGGGTTTTACAAAGTAAAAATTGAAAACTCCAAATCAAATCAACCAACAAAAAACTGTTGTTCAAGAAGATCATCTTTGAAGGAAAAAAGAAAAGATCTTGAATCTTTGACTTTATTAAAGGCTCTTATTTTCAGTCTTGATTACACTACCAATAGAAGGGGAAAACTTGACTGCCTCTACGGGAGAAGGCACTCCTAGGAACACTCATTCAGGTCTCGCAAAAGCAAATTTACATGACTCAGTTACAATACCTCAAAGCAAGCCATGTCTAAGTCTCCAAGTCCCTCCACCTCTCTGGTTTAGTACAGCCTTCTCTGTATTGTGGTTTATCAATAGATACTTGGTATGAAACTGCTGAGCAGCCTACTTCCTAGTTCTCCTACTCTTCACTTTCTAGATGGCATCAGAATTTCAAAAGGTAGTCCACCTTTGAAAAACAAAGGGCTGGGCTGGGATATAGCACAGTGGCATGGTACCTGCCTGCCAAGTGTGAGGTTGTGAGTTCAATTCCCAGTACCAAAACAAAACAAAACAAAATGAAAACCAAAGAGCTATGGTGTCCATGCCACACATTATTACAGACTGGATTACCAATCCTGGTTGTAGCTCTACCACTTGGGTGCTCAGAGAGTCTGGGATCACTGAGATAGCACCATCTCAGCTGCTTTTCTCCCTAACAAAACTAGAGTATTGTCTAGCACTGACAAGACAAGCATAACGGCCTATTTATTTACTTATTTTTGTCTTTTTGAGACAGAGTCTCACTGTGCAGTTCAGCCTGGCCTTGAGCTCACCTTATAGCTCAGGCTGGTCTCGAAATTGCAACAATTTTCCTGCCTCAGCCTCCCAAGTGCTGGGATTACAGGCGTGTGCCACTACACCCTGGACCTATTTAAGTTTTCAGGCAGAATGTGGTTTGCAGTCTACCTAGAGTCATCTGAAAAGTAAGCACATGATGGTCTGATATCATTCAAAGTTGGTGGTATGCAATGCTGATATATCTACAGGCACTGAAATAGTGAAAAAAGGTTGTAAATCCAAAGAAGCTCTATGCACAGGCACACAGTGTGCTTGAGGTGATCTACCTTGGCTTCCGAATCCAGGTTTGCCGGATCAGCTGGGATACTTAGTTCTACTGTTCGGGTTTCCACGGCAACTACACCCACAGGTATTCCTCCTAGCCTGATAAAAAAGAGCTATATAAGAACCCAATTCATGTCAAGATTACAACCATTTATTTATTTTCCAATCACATTTCAACACTTGGGGAAAGACTAGAAGCAGAGAAAGTTAATAGTTGGGAATCTGACTCTTCTAGCGGTTAAATGTGAGACCCTACGGGTTTGGAAAACTACCCTCAGAATCATTCCTATTCTGAAATGCCCCAATGTGGATAAATTCAAATTAAAAGTTGTATTAGGGAAGCCTCTATATTTGGCCTCAGTAGCCTGTGTGTGCACACACATCTACTTCTGAAGTTGCCAAATGAATTTGCTCAGTATATTCCAGAGCATCTGCTAGTGACAATGGTGGGAAATGGTTTGAAAGGTGGCAGAAATCTGAAAGTTACTAACTTTTTAATGGCATTGTGGAGAATATTAATAATGTTGGCCCAGATAAAACTTGAGAGCATACACACTAGGTCTTAGAATTGGGTGTGTGGATGTAGTGTAGGTGTGTCATGAAAATGATAAAAATATGTGCCAAGTTGGGCATGGTGGTGCACACCTATAATCCTAGCACTCTAGAAGACTAAGACAGGATGATCACAAATTTGAGCCAACTTGGTGACTTAGTGAGACCTTGTCTCAAAAAAAAAAAAAAAAAAAAAAATCAAAGTGGGCTGCAGATGTAGCTCAGTGCAAAGGCCCTCAATTCAATCCCCAAGCCAGGAGGAAAAAGTGCCAAGAGTAGGGAAGTGGTTAAACAAATTCTTAACTTCTCTTTCATTGGAAGAGAGCAATGAAACAGGGATAATTATGAGTAGTAATCTTGGTGAAACCTATATTAAAAGTATATATTTAATCTCAAATGTATATTAATTCAAAAAGCTTCTTAGAGCTGGGCGTGGTGGTGCACGCCTTTAATCCCAGCACTTGGGAGGCTGAGGTAGGAGGAGCGTTGTGAGTTCGAGGCCGGCCTGAGCTACATAATGCGACCCTGCCTCAAAAAACTAGGGCCGGGAGTTTGGCTCAGTGGCTTACACACCTGTCTGGCAGGTGCAAAGTTGTGAGTTCGATCCCCGGTGCCGAGGATAAAAAAAAAAAGCTTCTTAGGTACTCGAGGCTTTCTATACTCCATGACACCCTCTTAATTTGTTCTTCATAAAGATTTTCTAGGAAAAATCAGAAAGAGAGATAGCAGAAGTTGGGGGAAGGAGAGAGGCAGAAGCATGAAGAGGCATTCTGGAAAATGATTCAATCTTCACTGTCTTCATCACATTGCTTGGGGTTGGGGCTGATGTAGGTTATAGTCTCTCATTCCCCACAGCAGCTCCATAACAAACTTTCCATGAAGGACAGTCTTTGGTTGATACACTGGGTACTGGAAATGGATTCTTGTCATCACTAGAGACCTAATGGGGGCCTGAGTAGAGACCATCCACCCCCTTGTCACTTGGCTGTACTGAATCAAAATCAAAAGCCCTCTAGACAACCAGACAATGAGCAGGAGGTACACAGGAGGGTTTAGAAATATTTCTGTTCACAATGATTAACAATCCAACTGGAAACTTGTAATTGCAGAAGCCACCCTAAATCGGTAACTTGTAACTTATATATTAGGGCCCATGTGACCTAATAAAGAACATCTTTATCCGAGTATTACAGTTATTTATTGAACTTGAAAACAGCTCAGAACAACTTCTGTTTTCTATTATACTTCATATAAATTTTATCAGGCTAGCACATGAAGATGCTACATCTTGTTTTATAGTGTGTCCCTGGACAAGGTGCCATGGAATAATAAAAGACAATTTACAGCCAATAGCACACATATTCCAAACATACATACCAAAGATGAGTTTTGGCAGCACTTACAGTAACAATCCCAGAAGAATACATTTATATTTATTTCTTGAAATGCCATTGCTTTTGAAAGAAGCTAGTTCCATTTTTGTTTTATATACTTGTGAGCATGTGTATGTGTTTGGAGTAAGAGGGCCCAGAACTCATCAGATGGAAAGAAAGGGAGAAATTCAGAGTGGGTGTCAGAATAAACAATGGCAGAGCTAACCCAACCCAAGCTTGACTGACCTGAGTAGAACAAATTCCTGTTCTTCCCATCATAAATGTAAAGCATTGTTCTCTTATTTTCGAGGGGAAGATTTTAAAGGCCTTAAGAAATATTTGGCTTTGTGAGGCTTAAAATCCGCCATGTTTTCATAGACAAGAAAACTGAAGCAGAATAGATGAGAGACAAATTCTCAAAAAAGTTGGTCCTAGTGTGATATTAGGACTTTGTAAAGAGCCAATAGATCCTGGATGGGAGGCCCTAGCTCGAGTGCATGCCCAGCTCTAGTTCCCCAGTGGGAATTTGACTGGCATGAAGAATAATTCTTACTAGACCCAGAAATCTGAGGAGAGGCAAAAGACCTGAGACTGTAAAGCAAACAAGCAGTTAGTCTTGGTGAGTATCTATTTGAGCTGACTCGAGGCCTGACTCCTATTCAGAGTCACAGTGGAAGACCCTGTCTATGGGATTTGCCATCTGATGACTCCTTGTCACTGGCAGCATGAGGTGTGCTGACCTGCTGCACAGAGAGAACCACAAAGCCTAGAATTATTTTCAAGGCTAGAATCTAAATCTCAACCCAATGTGGCATGTTTGAGAATCTTGAGCAGGTGCCACTTTTCACCAAGATAAGGAAAACTGATTGCCTCCGAGAGGCAGGTGAGCTCCAGATGTGGGTCCCTTGGGCAGCATGTCTCTGCAGTGCAGAATTAGATTAAGATCAGCTTTGGCAGGTGCTTGTTATAGTGAGTGCTGCAGATTATTTCACATGGAGCTTGCTGTTGAGTGAAGCACTTCTTAGAGTGGGTATTAAAATTTAATAGAAACCTTAATTTCCCACTTGAAAAATATGTGTATCCCAGCAACCTACTCTAGCTTATTTTATTCATGCCTGTTTTAAGTGAACTTTTTTCTTGGTAATTCAGATTGGATTATAATCCCATATAGTACATAAATCACTTAAGTAATCTTGATGTCAAGAAGAAACTGCTCTCCTGTTACATAGAGAAGAAGCTGAATCTGATTCACTGGCCACTTGCTCCTAAAGGAAAGTGGTCTTTCGAGGAGAGAAAGTCTTTGGTGGGCCACTGCTATTGTAGTTGGGCTCAACAGCCCCTGGAAGCTTTTCTTTCCATATTGTAAAGAGGAAATATTGTCAAAATCAGCATTAAGATTAAGGAGATCATTAGAATGGTATACTAAACAACTACTGGAAAACAGTACTCCTGTTAGGCTGTCTTGGCCATGGCTATAATCCAGTATTCGTAAAAAGTTCAAACAAACAGAGCACTATTGGTAAAAATCTATATAGCCATGGCTCTTACCTTTCATATTTTCAGTTAGGAAGAAAATGAGTTTCCAAAACAAAAGTGTTCTTACCTGGCTCTACCAACCACCACAGTTTGTGCCCATGGCTGCATAATCTCTGAGAAAGATCCATAGTCAAAAAATCCACTCAACCACTGACCTTTCTGGGCTACATAAGGAAACAAAGAAAAAAAATCAATCCATTGACAACATACTTGATGTGCTGAATTTAACATGGGATTTGGGGGATAATTTGGGGGAGTTTGTTGTTATTTCTAACCATATTACAATAGATGGAATCATTAGGCAGAGGAATGTTCATCTGTCTTAAGACATCTATTTCATTTGCTAGTCTTCAAAAAAAGAATCATTCATCAGCAAAAGCATCATTTATTGTTAAACAATGGGGTTCAGCTGCAGAAAGTTTGCATGCTTTTATATAAATAACTTGGTTTTTTTCAAGACACTACAAATATTTGTCAAAAGGTAGCCAAGTCATTAAAGAAGCTTTCAAAGTATCTATTTCTATTTTACAAATTGCCTTACAACTTTGTTTGAGTCCAATGATTTTCTTTTAATGGAAAAATGTAAACAGCCAAATAATAAGTATTAATGATCACATGGGGACCCAAACTTGGGGAAAAGAAAAGAGATTCAATTTTTCTGCTAAAAAAGCAACAAGAAACATAAACATGTACAGAACAAAAGTGTGGTTAAGATACATACACTTTAATGCTAATAATCTCCATTGCACATAGAACTTCCTTCACTGAAAAGACATATAACTTTCAACATCTTAGTTTAAGAAAAAAACTTTTGTTCCACAGGTATGAATGTTTGACCAAGGCCTTACAAAAGCTTCTGCAAATAACTGTTTCCTAGTTTGCCCTCGCAGCTCACAGTTTCTGTGATTGTTCTAATTTGAACATGGTCCTCCATCTGCTAAAAACCCAACTCCAAAACCAATTAAAAGTAGAGATCTGAGCAAGCTAACCTCTGCTGACTTAAACAGGATGGAGAGTGTTTTATCAAGACTAAACTTGTAATTACTGTGTTCTACATTCCTTGCCTCTATGGCCCCAGTGTAAAATGTGATCATCCATTTCAAAATTATCTCTCTATCGTGAGCCCAAAGCTGATCGTTTAGATTCCAGTCTCGTGTTGGGCGTCAGTTTGAAGAATATCATGGCACTATCTTCTCTAATAAATGACTTTAACTTTTCACCTAGAAGATATCTGCTTTAACTTATCACAGGGAATCATCTGCTTTCTTTAACGCTTCTACTAAATTAAAATCTAAGTCACTCGATTTGGGAGTGAATGTTAGCTGCACATGGACAGCAGGATGAATTACTATAGAGTCAATGAAAAAAATATTATCCCAAAAACAGAAAACTTAGTTTATCAGAAATTTCATTTTATTCTGTGGATGTCGTTAATAATGACCAGGATAATCCTCATCTACACACACTTCTGTTCACCGCATGGTCTTGAAGAAGAGCTCAAATTTTGATAAATTTCTAAACCAAAGTTTTAGGTACATCAGAATATTTTAATTTTAATTTTTTGGGGGGAAGTACTAGAGATTGAACCCAGGGCCTTGTGCATGGCAGGCAAGTGCTCTAGCACGGGGTTACATCCCCAGACCTCCCCCTTTTCTTTTTGTCTTTTTGAGACAGGATCTCATATGCAGTTCAGGCTGGCCTTGGGCTCACTTTGTAGTCCAGGTTGGTCTTGAACTTGTAACGATCCTCCTGCCTTAGCCTCCCAAGTGCTGGGATTACAGGAGTGTGCCACCACACCTGGCATAAACATTTTTTTTTTTTTTTGTACTGGAGATTGAACTCACAACCTTGCGCTTGCCAGGCAGGCGCTTATGCAGATGAGCTAAACCCCTGGCCCTAGCCCTTTTTATTTTGAGATAATGTCTTGCTAAGTTTGCCAGGCTAGCCTCAAACTTGTAATCTTCCTGCCTCAACTTCCAAAGAAGTTGGAACCACAGGTGTGTGCCACCATGCCCAGCTGAATATTTAACTTTATATCCTTGGATCACTTTATGATTCTTAATTCGATAACAGTGATTTGAAACTACAGAATAAATTTCAAGGTAGAAATGTTTACTTCTTTAAAAATCCTCCTGTTCAGTTTGGCATGGTGGTGCATGCCTTTAATCCCAGCACTTGGGAGGCTGAGGCAGGAGGATTGCTGTGAGTTTGAGATTGGCCTGGGCTACAAAGTGAGTTTAAGGCCAGCCTGAACTGCATAGTAAGACGCTGTCTCAAAAAATAGGGCCGGGGATTTAGCTCAGTGGCTTAAGTGCCTGTCTGGCATGTGCGTGGTTGTGAGTTCAATCCCTGGTACCAAAAAAAAAAAAAAAAAAAAAAAAAAAAAAAAAAAAAAATCCTCCTGCTCACTATACTGTTTAGGGGAGACAGAGCAACTAGTTAGCAGAGTTGGTCTTCACAGTCCTCAAAGAGCAGATTTTACTCAGTACAGACATAGAACTAAGAAGTCTGTTAGGCTGATTCAGCGGCACTCTGAGAGGCTGGGGCAAAAGGATCACAAGCTGGAGCACGGCTTAGGCAACTTAATGAGACCTTATATCAAAATAAAAAAAATGAAAAAAAGGGCACAAGATGTAGCTCAATGGTTGACATTATCTGCACTTTAGAATATTAAGGTACAGAGCAAATGAGAAACTTGCCCAAGTTAGATGGCAAGTAGCAGAACCAGTACATATGCACATAGGAGTGTAGGACCTGACCCTAGCACTATTCCTTTAAAAAAACAGCAAATTTTAGAAATATATGAAAATAATATGCCAAAGGGAAGTACCCTCCCCCACAACCTTTTCTTCCTTCCTGTTTTTTTTTTTTTTTTTTTTAGTGGGGCGGTGGTACTAGGGTTTGAACACAGGGCTTTCACACTGAGCTACATCCCCAGTCCTTCTGTTATTTTTGTTTTGAGACAGGGTCTTGCTGAGTTGCCCAGGGTAGGTCCAAACTTGTGATCCTCCTGCCTCAGCTTCCCAGAATGCTGGGATTGTATGGATGTGCCACCCTGGCCAGCTGCCTCAATTAAAATTTTATTTAGAAAAAATTTTTAATAAAATACATTCTGGCCCAGGTGTGGTGGTGTACACCTGTAATCCCAGCACTGAGGAGGCTAAGAAGGGAAGACCTCTATAAGTTCAAGGCCAGCCTAGGCTACATATTGAGTTCAAGGCCAGCCTGGACTATACAGCAAAACCCTGCCTCAAAGAGAAAGGAGAGGGGAGAGAGACAGACAGACAGACAGACAGAAAAGCAGAGAGACAGAGACCAACCAACAAATAGAAAGATGGTTAAGTAAGTTAGTCTAAAAGCTTCAAAGCCAGGGTACTACAAATACACATACTTGGGTGAGGACGGCCTGCTAGCATCCACCGAGGATCATAAGGGGCCTTTGTGGGTACAAACTCGATGATTCTGTCTATAGGATCCTTGGAGTTGAGAAGAGGAACAGAACTGTGTACACTCTAAAGGGAGATTGGGAGAGAAACCACAGCAATCAGTGAAGAGCAAACACATACTCCAACTCAGCAGCTATACACAAAAAAGAGCAGAGAACATATTTAGAATTATACCCATTACTCCCAATCATTAGTCAGAAGTATCTCAGTTGTGTTTGAAGCACTGAGAACACACACTCAGGTCTCAGGTTTCATTTTGGAGCCTGGCACAAAGCTGCATATTCTGACTCAATATGCCCATGCCTTCTGGGTAACAGAAGGGTATTACAGAAAGGTATTACAAAGGAGAATAAACACAATGAAGAGGAAACCTTAAATATGCTGGAACTGGGCCTAGACAGGTGAGAAGGTATCCATGTAGAAAACATTTAAAAAGAGCCTAAACAACAAAATCTAAAGACATTTTAAGGGTAGAAGGCATATGTTGGCTTTACAAAAGAAATCAACAGTTTTCAGAGAAACCTTTCCTAAAAATTATTCTACCAAAAGATGAGCACAGAAGACGGAGTGTGGTGGTAACGGCAGTTCTGCAGGCAAGGTCAGTGTTGGGTAGGAAGGGCTCACCTTAGGCATATACGACAGCCAGTGCAGGACAGTGAAGACTCCTTCAAAGTCATCACAAACAGTGCTGTGGGTCACTCCATTGTTGTGCATGATCTGGATGCCCCCAAGCTGGTTATTGGAGGTATATACTTCCCGCCCAAGGACCTAGAGAAATGAACAAAAGAAAAGACATTTGTTACCACAGGAAAAAAACACAGTCTATTTCATAATTTTCACTAAAATAAGTTCTTTCTTCTGCAAGACAGAGATTCTTGCCTCCATGGGTTGTTCTTAAGGAGCATCAGGGGCTTTCTCCTTTAAAAAAACAACAAACAAACAAACAAACAAAAACCAAAAAAGACTTTATACAGACATATTGTTGGAATTTAAAAACCAGCACCCTCTTTCTTTATTAGTGGCAACAGATATGTATAGTATTCTTAGACTAAGCTGAGACTGTAGTAGTATGTAGACTGGGAATCTGAGGTACAGGCTACTTCATCAAGTGCAAGTCCAGCAGAGTTGTTACACATATACACAAAAAAGGTAACATGCCCATATCCTCTTCTATCTTTAGTGATGATGGTGAATCTCAGTTAAAGAAATCTTGCAGGGGGTTAGGTTCATTTTTCTAAAGGATTTACTTTTCCCATGCATTTGACTTTTAAAGCTGATCTCCATACACAAGCTCCAAGACTGGCAAAATTCTGAAGCACCAACATGATACATACACAAGCCCCTTAATGTCAAGTCTTCTTTGTGTGCTGCGTGCAGGGCTGTGATTTATTCCCAAGCCTGCTTCCCTTCTGCCCTTCTTTTCCAAGGCTGGAGGGAATTCAGAGCCTCATCCCCAGTGTTTTTCTAGAGGAGTTTAACCCTTGCCAGGTTGAAGGGCACCTGCAACTGGAAGTCACAAAGTTTCTTTTAAAGAAGAAAAAATATTCTTGGACTTGGAAATTGTAGGGTTTCTTTTCCCCTTGAAGACTGGTTAATAATTTCTTTCAGGGAGGGAGATTTTCTGACCCAGCAGATGGGAGCTGGGCAGCCTGATCACTGACTATTGCGAACTGCTGAGTGTGTAGTAATTGCCAGTCATCTAGGGTAGCCCTGGAGAGCCCTAAACAGTTGTGGAACGCTTACTGTATTTTCCCTTTTCTTTTCCGTTTCCCCCATCCTTTAAAAAAATAACAGCAACAAAAAATTCCTTCCTTACTAACTTATATTCATTTTCAGTCTCTGAGGAGAACCTAATAAATTAAGGGCCAGAAAACTGTACCTGTGTATTCCCAACTGGCCTCTCTTGTTAGGAGCTTTGAGAGTTTCCCTTGTGTGCTGGGTCAGTACCTATATCAAGACCTTCCAAAGGCTGAGGAAGTTGGTGACCGAAGTAATAACCTCATGGTAACCCAGCTGACCTTGTTTCCATTTAACTTCAGCTAGGAAAGGCGGAAGAGACTTTTCTGAAAGAATATGGAAAGCAAAATTGCTCTCAGATTACTGCTTTCCTTGATAAGGAAGCACAGAGAACAAGCCTTTACAGGCAGCCCCAAGCTGAGCAACATGCTGGCAGCTCCTTTGAAGGAGCTCTGTGAACAAGGGAGACCATATCTGACCACTGGGCTCCCATCCTCCTCTCAGTCCGTCTTTAATCTCAGCCCAGGCACTGTGGCTCTTTTCTCATTCTCCTGCTGTCTCTTTCCATTTGCCCTCTCTCTGACTGATACACTGATCTCTCGGTCACTCAGCTTTCTGCTCCACTGAGTCCATATTACTAATAACACCTCCGCCACGGCCAGTTTACCTCATGAAGGCAGGAGCACATCATTACAAAATAAACTCATAACTTTGACATTCTAGCAAATACACGCCGTTTGTTATTTTTATGGCTTTAGTCTTTCTAACAGGCAGAGGGCATTACATACCTGTTTCATTTGTATCTTTAAATGTGTGCACACATGCACACTCACACATGCATCAGGAAACAAAACAGAACAAAAAGCCCAAACCAAAACAAATACCCAGAGCAGTCAGTTGATGGGAAACCCTGGCAGAGGCAGAAACCTTGTCACTCAGGGAGGCCACGCTCTGATCTGGCTCTGGTTTTATGGTCGTCATAAACCCGATGGTCCACAACTGGTCCTTCTGGGACAGACTGCCTCTCTGTTAGAAGTCATTCAGTGCGATCAGCAGTATTTTTAATTATTAAAATAAAATCAGAAAGGAGAAAAGGAATAAAAGGAGACACTGTGCTGACCCTGAATATCTGATGTTCACAATCTATGTCAGGAGCCATCCACTCCTTGTCTGTAAGACAGCGGCTACTTTCTGCTCAGAAACTATCTTCTGTTGTAAACCTCTAGTGCTTGATCATGTCCAACCATCAGAATTTTACACATTTCCCAAATCTGTATTAGACTAAGAAAGGACCAAGTTCAGAAAAAGAGACTACAGCAGTACAAAAGTTGTTTTGTTGTTTAAATGCATCTTCCTTGGATGTGTCTGTCTTTTACTGCAAAGAAGAGGAGAGCATCTGTAACCACACTTCCACCAGAGGTGCTTTGCCACTTACCTATTCTACCATGCATGTTTTGGGGTTGCTGGGGATTGAACCCCAGCATGCACTGTACCACTGAGCTATACTTCCAGCAACTCTACCCCATATTTTTACAAGGAGACAAATGTGGAAGGAGCAAAATTCAATAACAGCACATCTTCCCTTTATAAGTTAAAACTCAAGTTGTAACATGGCATTGTTTTGAAAAAGCAGCACTATTTCTACATTTCTTTTTCTGTGGGTTCCAAAGAAATCTAATCAGGATTTCACACAACCAAGAGCATTATTTCTGGGGTAAAAAAATGTTTGTCATGTGAGAAGACCCATTTAACTAAGAAATAAAAGAAAAAAAAATATAGGATAGACTAACTACCGAAATAGGTCTCTCTGAATGGCCTTATCTTGGAAGACGGGGGTAGAGTGGTGACAGACACACAGAAATAGAACCTGATCCACTCACTACAAACAAATGCCAACAACCATAGCTACTTAATAATCAATAAGCAGAGAGAGGTACCCTCTGGTTCATCGCCAGTGACTGCAGGTCTGGAGTATGCACCAGCACAATGAGAGTACACACTCCTGATTTATAGGGGTTGTTGCTAACTCAAGTGGTTTTAATGATTTTAAAATACTTCACAACAAAAGCTCCAACTAAAGAAGCCGAATCTGGGCTAGGACAAAATCCATTCTGTCTAACCCTGAAATGATCATGCCAGAATAGTCAAACCCTCATCCGCATCTAGGAAGATGAAAAGAGCCTACAAAGACAGAAGCACTGTGTTATTCACCAATTATGTTGTCCTACCATCCTTCTGTAGAAAACCTGGGGTCGACAGCCCTCATCATCATAACATTTTCATGAAGTAGGCAAGCTTCAAGCTTCATTTGGCACTTTACAAAACTTTGACATAGGCACTTGTGTATTAGACACATTGCCTGCCATGTCTCAGTTCCCCAAATTATTCCTCTCAAGTTTTTGTACTGCATCATACAACTTTAAATTTATCTTCTCAGCCACCAATCACCATTTAAATACGGAAGTCATTCAAACAGAAATGATACTCCTGAGGCCCTCACCTGTTACCTTATGGTCTAAGTAGGGAAGTACCATAAAATATTAGGAACATCACCATTTTGGGGTCCTCCATTAAAGACTGCCCAGATCACAGAACTGAATAAAGGCTGAATCTGACAGGAAAGATCATCTTCATCCAATGCCTCTACAAACTTATGCCTCGTTCAGAGCTCCACTCATTTAACAAATAGCAGCCCCCCAAATTAAGAGCACCACATAAAAGTGATTAGGCAGAGGTGTAATTGTTAAAGGCTCCACCAAAGATACTAGTGTCTTTAGAAATGTTAAGATACATTAAGAGGTACAAATGAATGCGGTCATACATACATGCTAAGGCCTCTGGGCTGTTGCTGCTTATCTACAGACATTGAAGACAGCTCAGGTTTACCACAGCTGACAGGCAATGAAAACAGTCTAATATACCACCTGCTCTTGCCCTTAAATCCCTTTTTGGAGATCAAGATAAACACGTTCTTCCTTTCCCCCATGCTCCAGATGTTTGACTGAAGTGGCAGAGCATTGTGAGGTTTTGTGCAAATGAAATCACTATGTAATACTGAACGAGTATAGTATTTACTTGTCAGGATATTTGTCAGCATAGGCATTGAGATTTCCAAGTTTCATAGATGCAACTTAGCTCAATTTTTAAAAAATTTCTTTTGTCCTGAAACATACATTATATTGGGAATCCTTAGATTACATACAAATACTTGCAATCATGTTACAAGATGTGAAAAAAAATGGTGCATGCTGATGATGGAATAAGAAAGGAAATCTACTGCTGCTTTCCCCCCTTTTTAAACAAACCTTATTGGGTCAAGGCGTTGTCTATTTAAAGAAGCAAGGAGTATAATATTCCTCCTGCATCTGACAATTGGCTACACAAACTGAGTCCATGCTGTAATCCTCCTCATTAGGATATTTCTTTTCTCAAGAGGATCTGACAAACAGTTTTGTAAATTTACTGAGCAATCATCATCACTGGACTTCTTCCATGATTCAAGGTATTAAAGTCACTCAGGGATCTGTCAGATTATTGATAAAGGTTCAGTTAAGGCAGAGAGAGAGAGAGAGAGAGAAATGAGAAAGAGTATGCAGAAGTAGGGAAAAAGTGGTAAAATGGGGACAAAAGAAAGGAAAAAGGATGAACGAGGAAAGGGGAGGGGTAGAGAAAAGAGGAAGTGGAAGAAAAAACAAAATACCTCATCTACTTAGTGCTGCTCCCATCTTCCTCCTTGACCCGAGAGGACTACATTTTTAAAAGCTGACAAGTAATTCAATCTCCAATTAACAATTTTAAGTAGTACCACACATATTACTGTGTAAATGTTTTTCCAGGAATATATTTGAGGGTGAATGGAATTAAATCTCTAGGGAGCCAGACCAGTGCCTCTGTGACCAAGAATATTTGGGTGTAGTCAGAAGGTTACAACATCTTTTTCCCTACCTTCACTGCCATTCCTGTCACTGGCAAACTAGAGTGCTGGCTGGCAACTGGTAGATTTGGCTTGTGAGTAGAGAAGAGGCTCAGTGGCATACACTGGCAGAGGAAGAAGAAGCCCTTGACTTGAGCCACATTTGGATTCAAAACCATTCATGGAAAGACCAAAAATCTCTCTATATGCAGCAAACTATGAAGTGATAAGGTTTGCTGAAGGATAAATTAGGGCAAACGGACTGTGCTAGCAGTGGTAGGAAAAGAAATTTAGCCAAAAAGACTGAGATATAGGACAGAAATAGCACTGGAGAACCTCTGTTTACAAAAGTGTAGGGCTCAACAGAGACCAGAAGAAGGATAACAAAGATTTGAAGGTGAGTGGGTGAGGAACAGAAACTCATTTTTAACATGAAGGGAAAGAGAAGAGCCACATGACAGTTTCCCTGTCAAATGTAGGAGAAAAAGCGTATACTTTCAAGAGGAAGCTGACTGCCAAAGAAATCACTCACCCTGGGGATCTACCAACTGCTCATTTAGCAGGGACTTACGAATAGTGACAATAAATCAATTCCATATATAGATATAGTTAACATTTTTAATAAAGACTGGCTTACTGAAATATAATTTACATATAAAGCTGTCCATTTTAAGGTGTGCAATTCTATGGATATTGACAAACACATATAGTTACATAATCAGCACCCCAAGCAAGACAGAATTTTCACTGTGCTAAAAAAGTTCCCCTATATGCCTCTGTAATCTTCTACCCCTAGCAACCACTGATCTGCTCTCTGCCCTGATAGTTTTGCCTTTTCTATAATGTTGTACAAATAGAGTCACATAATATATGGCTTTCTGAGTCTAGCTTCTTTTGGTTAGCATAATGCATCAGATTCATTCACCTGCTTCAAATGTCAATAGTTCCTTTTTATGAAAGTACCACAACTTGTTCATCTGTTTCTCTGCTGGCAGGTCTTTGAGTTGTTGCCAGTTTTGGAGGACTATGAATAAAGCTGCTATGGGTACTCCTGTACTGGTTTTTGTGTGTGTTAGTAGTTCCCTTTGTATTGGGTAAATATATAGAAATGGGATTGCCAGTTGTATGGTTAAATGTATAGCAAACTTTACAGAAAATCAAAAACTAGAAAAAGAACACTCCATTTTTGAAGTTGCTGTAACATTCTGTATGCCCACCAAAAATGTATGACAGTTCTAGTTGTCTTATATCCTCATCTGCACTTGGAATTTGTCAGTTAACCATTTTAAAACAAATTTGAGACCATGGTATATAGCTTAGTGGTAGAATGCCTGCCTACCATGTGAGGCCCTAGGTTTGATCCATGGCACTACAGAAACAGAAACTGTAATAATTTGGTAAAAATTTTTTTTCAGTGGTGTCAAACTGTGGTTTTAATTTGCATTTCCCTAATGAACAATGACAACCATCTTTGCATGTGCTTATTTAGCATCTTTGTATCTTCTTTATGAAATTATTTTCTAATTTCCTAAATTTTTAATTACTGCGTTATTTTCTCAATATTGTCAATTCTTTACATATTCTAAATCCTAGTCTCTTATCGATATATTTTCTAAAGATCGATTTAAAAAAAAAATCCCTTTTATTTTTTTCTTCTTTGTGGAGTCTGTTTTTTCTCTCTATGACTTGTACTGAGTAACATTTTGGCCACTCTTTTAAGATAATGATACACAGCATATTAACTATCAATCTCTAATTATTTTATTAAATTATTTTTAATTAAATTATTTTTTCATAGAAGTGAGTGTTTTCTATATTTTCTCTATTAATATCTACTTATATTGCATTTAAATAAAAAACTTAAAATTCCTGCTTTTCAGTCAATTTTTATGTGTCTTTCCGAATAGGTTGATGCTGGAGGTAGCCAGTTATGTGGCTAGTGCTCAGATGCCAGAGTTGCTTGCCGGGTTGTGGCTTCATAGGGAATAGCACTGACTTCATCCCTGGAGCCTTTTGTGTTTCCTCATTTACATGTGTGGGCAGTAACTTTATTTTTGTCTTGGAATATATGAAAACTCCATTACTGTCTTTTACTCTACATTTTAAGCTCTGTAAAAATAGGAATCATCTCTGTATATCTGCAATATAAGAACAGCTCTCTAGCCAAGTGTGGTGCTGCATCCCTGTAATCCCAGCACTTGGGAGGCTGAGGTAAGAGGATTGCTGCAAGTTTGAGGCCAGCCTAGGTTACATAGTGAGCTCAAGGCCAGCATGAACTACACAGTGAAACCCTGTCTTGAAAACAAAATAAATAAAAACAAACAAAAAGAACAGCTCTTTGTATATGTAGTAGGTATATATTTATAGGTATGTGAACTTACATTTTCAGGAAGTTAAACTACTATAAATGAGAGAAAGTGTGTAACACCTTCCTAAAGCAAAACAAATTGTTCAATTGCCCTACCATTTTAGTTTTCCCCAGTGTGCATACTGGGTGTTTCCCTCCCTTTCACAATTCTTGGTTTTTTTTTTTTGGCGGCACCGGGGATCGAACTCACAACCTCGTGCCTGACAGACAGGCACTTAAGCCACTGAGCCAAACTCCTGGCCCTAGTTTTTTGAGGCAGGGTTGCACTATGTAGCTCAGGCCCATTTTGTGCTCGTGTTGTAACCCAAGCCAGGCCTCGAACTCACAACGCTCCGCCTACCTCAGCCTCCTGAGTGGTGGGATTAAAGGGGTGTGCCACCACGCCCGGCTACCTTTCACAATTCTTTACTTCACCTAGAATTAAACTAGTAACTATCTATCCTAAAGTCATATTATCTTAGTGTTGCTTTTGTAAACCTATTTTTATCTGCTGGAAAAGGTACATTTTATCAGTAGGTCAGAAAGAAAATGAAGACATTCAGGGAGAGAATGAGGAAATGAAAATAAAGATTTTCAAAAGTTGATTATATGTTCCAAGGTTCTTGACTTGTATTTGCACACTGTTGGTTAAATTTGGGTGGGTTTTTTCCTTATTAACACTGATTTCTCAATTTCTCAGATGTACATACTATTTACAGGGCTTAAATCTTGGGTCTTGAGACATTATTAAGATTAGGGACCTAGGGCCGGGAGTTTGGCTCAGTGACTTAAGCGCCTGACAGGCGCGAGGTTGTGAGTTCAAACCCCAGTGCCAAAAAAAAAAAACAAATGACTAGGAACCAGTCAAGAATCAACTAGAAAAGCTTGAAGCCCAGGAATGGTAATCTATAGTTCAATCTAAAAAGCTCTGGAAGCTTCTCCTTTCATAATTCAACACTTCTGACTGTGTACATTAGCTGATTAGACTGTGTGATGATGGCTACCCTGAATGAGAGGGGCCACAGCTAGATTTGGATCCATGCACAGGGGACATTTCCTAGAATGATGAACAGGCAGAAGTCAGGTTTCTAAACAGTCTCATTTTCCAAGTCTATCATATTCACACAGCAGTCTGTGCACAGCAAGGTCCCATGTCTGTCTTCCTCCTGCAAAAGACTGGAGTCCTTGCATTCCTAATCTACCAACGTGTGCAGTTCTTGCACTTTTAATTTATGAGTGTTTAGGGGGAACCTCGCTGACTTGAGAACATATTGGCTTGGTCTAATGCTTGGAGATTATTAAACTTGGAGCTATGCTCCACTATCAAGTCTACAGATCTTTTATTTAGAAGATATGGTGCTCTAAATGCACAAAGAGCTCCCTGTCACCTTCACATTAAAGCCCCTAGTGCCTGGTAAATGGAATTATATAGCTGTCATCTGCTTTCCCCAAAGTTTTAAGAGTACAATGGGCTCATTTTTTCATACTCCATCCCAGCCTCAGAACTAAGAGACCTACTTTGTATTGATTTAAGGTCTGAGAAATAAATAAACCTGCTTCACCGCTGTGATTCACAACAAATTCATGATACACTATTGCATGATATATTTCAAGCTCTTGCTCTGGCGCTCTTTTTCCTCTGGTGAGTGATGGGGGAGGTAGGAGGTAGTAGGGAGCTGCGAAGCTGACAGCCTGATGGTTATTGGAGATGGCTGCTGACTGCAAATCCAAGAGCAGACACTGTTGAAGGAGTATAGGATTTTTTTTTAACTGGGGGGCAAGGGTGAGAAGCTAATTTACTTGAGTTTCAGGCTGGGGTTGGGGAAGAAGAAAGGTTGAAGAGAGAAAAGAGGGCTGACGGAGTACCAAGCTTCAAGTGAACACTGATCTGCAAAGACAGAGCTATGAATATGTGTAGTAAGGGAAAAATGAAGAAGCTGAGGAAATGACTACTTAAAGAGTCATGCTCACAGACCTATGTGGGCATTTAGATTGAGTCCAGGAGTAAAGCTTTATTAGAGATTGGAATTGTAGAGATCCTGCATCCTACACAATGTGTGAGGTAGTGGCATTTCCTCATTCTAATACTCAGGTCATATGAGAATTCTGAAGGTTGAAATGAACACTGTGGAGACAGGTTAGAGACACATCGGAGGGCCACAAAGAGGACAGAGGACAATAGATTCTAATAGTTTAATGTCTTTTTGTGTTCCCTCAGGGCTTTGAGTGTCTTAGTCCCATCGCCTTTGCTGATTCTATCAAAAATGAGCTTCTGCTGGTATCCAAAAGACCCCATTATCCAACCATGTATCATGGTCCCAACTTTCAACAAAATGGGTGACTGGAAAGCGAGATATAATTGGGCTCCAAAAGCTTTGCCTGATACTATAAAATGAGACCCCTAAGGTTCCACAGTATACTTCAAAAAAGAATATTATGTTTTAACCATATCTTTTGTAATTACTACTTATTTCATACTTTCAACTGGTAAGCATGCTATTTATAAATCTATTTTGCCGGAGATTTAGCTTAGTGACATAAGCACCTGCTTGGCAAGTACTAGGTTGTGAATGCGATCCCCAGTACCAAAAAAAAAAAAAAATCCTTTAAAAAAAAACCTATTTTCTTTTCTATCTTAAACTAGCATCTTTGTTTCATTTGTTTTGTAAACAAGACCAAACTCTGAAGGCAAAAGTACATGGGAAAAGATTTTGGTTCCTTTCAATTTCTCATAGATCATATCATAAAATTGGGAGGTTTTTTTGTTGATTTAGAAGAGTTGGCAAAAGCCATGAGTCTGGCTGTACAGGAAAACAGATTTTGGCCAAATATTAGGAAAAACTTTATATGGGAAGGGATGGAATGGCTCAAGAAATACTGAGGTCCTCTCTAGCTGATGTTTTCAAGAATAATTAATGACCATTTGCCATTTGACAATGGTGTCACAAAGGAAATTTAAACAATGGCTGGGACTTCTGATGATCTTTCCACTCCCAACATTCACTATTTTTTGACTACTTATGATTATGAACAAAAACAAGTAGCATTTACCTTTCTGTAATCTGGATAAGAAATAAGAAACTTTAAATCATGCTCTATAACTTTTTAATCTCACTAATATTATATAATAATTTTACATATAACTATATATAATTTCACTAATATATAATACCATAATATGTAACATTTAATTCCCTTCCTTCAATTTGTCTTCACTTTGCCCCAGCCTAACATACCAATAACAGATCAATATATACCTTCATAGGATCACAGAATATTAGAAATTACAGGATATTTAAGATTCAGAGACCCTCTGGTCTTCCATTTTAAGGTAAAAAATATTTTATGCTTCCCATTTTACAAAGAGGAAACCGAGACTGTAACAGACTTAAGCCCAAAGTTGCTTACCTAGTAAATGGCAAGGAGGGGGTTGATCAAACGTTTATTTTTTTTAAATCTAAAGGTCTAATAACACCATAAAGTTTGATCACATTTATATGATTATTCCTGAATCTGTATTCAATGCCCCTAAGGAAGGTCTCAGAGTTCTCGCTTCCTCTAGCTTTGGGCTGGAACTTGAAGGTTCTCTCAAGTATTTCATCCCTAAGTCACTATACACACGTGGCACTCTAAAGAAACTTCTGTGATGGAGTTCTGAAGGCGATTCCACCCTGCAAGATCTCCAAACCAGTGCACTAAGGACCAGGCTGCTGGCAGATCATCACAGCTCATTAATACAGATAAACAGACCTGGTACAGTTTTCTAAAAAATCTGTGGAACATCAAACAAAAAACAAAACAATCCCCTGGAATAAGGACATATTTATCCACATTTTTGTGTGTGTAGTGTGTAGGGCTTGAAAACTAAGGGGATCTGCCACTGCAATCCTTTTTTGAGAACTCATTCATACTGAGGAAAGCTTACTCAGAAAGAAAGCTAAAATACCCTTTTAAAAAGGAGAGTGATTCCATCTGGAGCTACGGGAATATAAGGACTATTGTGAAAATAGGTAGTTAGGGACTTTTAAAAATGCAAATTGCAGGATTGATTCTCAGAGTGATTATGGGCCATTGTATCACCAAGTCCTTGGGGACTCTTATAAACAGATGACTGACACATATACTACCCTATCATGACTGAACATGGTGCCTCTCACATTAATGGCTTTCCAAAGTGTGTTGATTGTCTTTAGATAGCATCAAACCAAGAAAGTCAATACATAGAATGTACTGTCATGGTGAGGAATGCCACTTAATATTTTTCTTAAGAAACTTTTGCCTTCAGAAAACCAGAAAGTATAGACAATACTATATACATATTTCCATCTCAGAGCTTGGATAATGAATTGCAATGAAAGGACCCTAAATGCACTTCAGAGAAGACTATAACAGTAGTAATGTTTTCCTGTAAAAAATCATCTAATTCTCACAATGACCCTGGTAATATGGTACCACAGTACTGACACCCCTCATCTTACAGTTAATAAAACTGTAACCTGGAGAGGTTGAGTAAATTGCCCAAAGTCACATAATTAGTAGGTGGTAGAGCCAGAAATTCAATCTAGGCAGCTGGCTTTTAATTTCTTTATGTTACATGAAAGTGATATGCTGCCCATACTACTGTGAGAGCTAAATAATCTCGCCTTCCCCTCTTTGGCCTCCATGATTCTTATGTGTGTGTCACAGAGTCACAGGTGAACATGGGTACTATGCAATACAGGTTCCTGGTGTGATACAGGCTCATTTAGGGAAAAATTCTAGTACTGTTCCCAATAGAGCAAAATATGACAATTGCACATTTTATGTTGCACAGCTACATATAAATATGTACAAGGAAACAGAGGGATCCAGAGAGGTATGTGACTCAGTCATACCACATTCAAAAGAAACAGTCTGTATTAGTATTCCCAAAGCATACAGGTCCTTCAGTCTAGATGTCATATGATGCTATGTTAAATATATGAAATAGAAACTGAGAGGAGGTATGATTGGGGAGGGAAATATGAATGTTATTACAAAGGCCTAAGTGGCACCTGGGCTTAGATATTTATGATTCTGAAAATCATCTCATCTCCTTAAGAATCTACCTTGCCAATACCTCAAGTACACAGGTTAATACCTTTGCCATGACTGTACGACTCCCTTCACATAGGATGGTTTGCCACCTCCACCAGGTATACCCCACCATGCAGTGAAGTATTCTGAAGATTCTGCTGCCTACAGTTTCTGGAATTAGGAACCTATGGCCTACTACATTCAGAGATGTAGAACAGCAGGCCCATAAAAATGCTTCTAATTTATGTCATCTCTCTCATGACATTTGAAAAAAAAGGAAATGATCAGATTATCTTCTCTGTAGGTCTATTGGACACTGAGCACAGAGACCTGTTTCCTTCTGTAAGAAAACTTTGAGACATAAAATTCATATTTTGACTCTCACCCAGTCTCTGTCAACTCCCTTTCAGTATTTCCATCTGTAAAATGGCCCCAATACCATTAGCCATCACAGAAGATAGTAAAGAATCAGATGTTCTTCATTTTGAGTTTAAAATAAAGTCATTTGGGTCGCCTTTAGGCATGAGACCATTGCTGTTTTTTTGGGGGGTGGGGGTACTGGGGATTGAGCTCATGACCTTGTACTTGCCAAACAGAGACCATTGTCTGTAATTCAAATTTCAAATCTGCATCACAATATTCAAGAAATCCAGAAACTGTTTCTCCTCAACTTGGTAATATTCTAAATACTTTACAAGTAACTGTAGGCAACAAGCAAGACAGACACAGAAAGAAAATACAAATATTGAGATCCCCAAAAAATATAAATATGGGAAGTACTTTCTGATTTTGGAACAAAGGATACAGTAGCAAAGGGTGGTGCCCATGAATAAAACGTGTACAATAAAACCATGGAAGATGAAAAAGGATACCAGGAAACCACCCCACTCATATTTTATGTGCATGTTACTACTGTTGGCAAAATATACATGTAACTATATCTATATGTATCTTTTAGAAAGTCAGAGTCTTTGGAGGCAAAAAAGTAGGAAGATGTTAACTAGTTAAAACAAATCACTAAATATCAGGCGTGTAAGTGATGGAACATAGTCATAAAAGCTTGATGTACACATACAATGTATTAGGTTGGGAATATGTGCTCCTCAGTTTTGTATCTGTTAAAGAACAAACAATTAACATGTTGCTATGTTACATAAGAATGATGTGTGGCATGTCAACCCTTTCTCTTCAAATGAAACCATGGTAAGTTAAATCAGTGATAGGGCTAGAGGGGTTGGAAAGGGTTGGGGAAAAGCAGGGAGAAAGAAAGTTTTTAAAAAACCTTTGCCTCAGCAAAAGTTTTCATTAAAATTTTAGACAAATGATCCCTGTGTCCTTCTCTCTTGCTGCCTGGGGCTCCATGCTATTTCTATGCAAATAACAACCTCGTGGTTTATATCTTATTATTTCCACCGGAGCTGCAGAGACATGACCTGAGACATGTAAGAGGTGGGATGGGGTAGGGAGGAGGGAGTTGGAGAGCAGAGAGAAAGAGAGAGAAGGAGAGAGGGAGAAAGGGAGAGAGAGATGGAGGGGGTGCTCACTCAAGTGTGAAAAAATATTGTCAGGAGTAAGCATCAAGAACAAAAAAAAATTGCAGGGATAACGTGTTTATTTCAGTCCCCCACCCCCATCCCTCCACCTCCCTACTCCTTGCAAACCAGCACCTTTTAAAATTCATTGGGCATCAGGCGATCATGCACAATCCATCTGCTTTCACTTTATCATTTGCATTTCATGCCTCCTGGCTTTTGATGTGCTGATACTTTGATGCAGTCAGGAGACGCGCATTATCATTATTTCAATTTTCAAAGGGGTCAACAGGATCGGCACTTGCACACACAAGATTTTTTTTGACAACCCCTATGCCCCCCCTTCTTATGCTTCACCCCAATGTTTAACATAAAGGATGAAGCCTCAAAAAGTTAAAGGTCAAATGTTTATACTCTAAGATCATATATAAGCTTGCATATACGCTTGCCTACATTTCTACTTTACACAGTTACGCAAATACTATGAGCAAAGTGGCCAAGGCTTAAAAAGGAGCCTCTATAGCATTTGAAACACACAAAGACTTTCCCACACATGGGTATTCAGGGATGAGCAGACAGGGAGAGGGACCTATAAGCAAGATACAGAAACAAAGAGACAGAGAGATCAGCACTCACACAGAAAGAGACATGTACTCAGAGTGACTTGTACACACCCACACTACGCAAGACAAAGATAACTCCGGAAGGAAAGGCAAATAGAGACCTGAAAGACATCAGCACAGACAAAGACAGAATGCACACAAGGAGTGGGTCAGAGGAAGCAATCTGAGCATGGTAGCTCCGGAATAGCTTCCTTTTTCATACCTGATAAGCAAATGGGATGATAGGATATTCTTAATGAATGTGCATGAAATCAAGCATCTTCCAGCAATATGACTCTATACTTAAGAGGTGCTGACATGAAGATAGTGAAGCAGGCAAAGCAGGATTAGGTAACATCTATAAATGATCACTCCCTTCAACTAAAAATGATCATGTCCTTCTAGAAATGATCAGTGTTTGGTAAGTTACAACAACAGCTTGACTTTCTTTCCCTTTACAACTAGGCATTTCCTTCAACAAGCAAATCTGTAGGCTAGGAAGGTGAATATACTAAATGTAATCCGAACAATTCAACCAAATTTTAAGAAAAATGTCCCTAAAACTTTTTTCATGGCACATAATAAATGGAACTGGTAAGTTTTCAGGCAAAAACCCTCCAAGTCAAGCAACCAAAATACCCCCCAAAACCAACAACCTTTGATTTCTGTAATATTCTTTATCACGCAGTATGTGTGTGTTTGTGTGTGTGTGAGACAGAGACAGACAGACAGAGACAGAGAGAGAGAGACACAGACAAACAGAGAGGCTTAATGTAACAAGATACTTTTCAGAAATTATCTCTGTATCCATATAGGAAAATATCATGGAAAACATTTTAAAATTCTATCCTCATAGATAATGGTATCTAAAACTCTTCAATGTTCATCAATATCTTATCCGAAAAGCAACTTAAAAAAAATTTTAAGACTCTTGGCTATTTCTTTCACTGCAATCATCTTCAGTAGTAGCAGTTCATAATCTTCGTTTCTAGGCTATTCTCTAGGAGGAAGACAGTCAAATTAGCTATTGTTAGCACTACTCTGCCTTTCCTTGAAGAGGAAAGCAAATCCAAAGAATGACAGAGTTCATATGAAAGCATAGAACAAGCTGATTATATCACACAATTCCTCTAATTTCTGATATCCCTAAACAGCTAATTGGATCAATGGAATTATAAACTTTTTTTTTTTTTTTTTTTTTTTTTTTGCGGCACCGGGGCTTGAACTCACAACCTCGCGCCTGCCAGGGCAGGCGCTTAAGGCACTGAGCCAAACTTCTGGCCCTGGTTTTTTGAGGCAGGGTCGCACTATGTAGCTCAGGCCGGCATTGTGCTCGCGTCGTAGCCCAAGCCGGCCTCGAACTTACAACGCTCCGCCTACCTCAGCCTCCTGAGTGCTGGGATTAAAGGCGTGCGCCACCACGCCCGGCTGAATTATAAACTTTTTAAAAATGGTAATAATGATACTTAGTGCCTATCCTTTCATTTGAAAATGAGTGTTAAAAACTTCCTGCAAGTCTCATAAATACAATACCCAATACAATTTAGTATATGAATAATTCTATAAGCTTAATCGCCAAACTACGTGAGAGGAGAGGAGAATACTGCAATTTTAGTGAGACATAAATATGAGCTACTCATATTTTCTCATTTGAGTAATACTACATTACTTAAAGAGGAAATTATCACTTTTCAACAGGCAAGAAAGTTGAGGAGCTAAAAGGTCATTTAAGTTGCAAAAAGGCAACCAGTGCTGGACTATTCCAGCATATATTTTTGCCTCTAGAGAGAAAATAAATATCCTATCCCTACAAATAAGTGAGGAACTGCATTGTCTTTTGTATATTTTGGTTTTCTTGGATGGTTCTTAGATATCACTATTCCCTTTAGAAAAGCCCCTATGAACTTGGGTTAATCAGGCATAAACTAAACTGGTGTTGTAATTGAGTGGTGGTATGTATCCTAGCATTCATGAGGCCCTGGGTTCAACCCCAGCACTAGGAAGAGGGGAGAAAAAAAAAAAGAGTTGTAAAATGGCATAAGCTTTCTCAGGAAGGGAAGATAAATGTCTATGTCATAGTCTTTCTCAGCAAACCTATTCATGAATTCATTCACCAATCTTCACATTCAGTATTTACTAAACTCTTCCCCCTATGTATAAAGGACTACCATATGTATCCTTTCTAACAGGAATATTCACAGATTTATCAAAATATTAAAATTAAATATTAAAAACCTAAATCAGTACTTAATCCATGTTGTAGACCCCAAATAGGACCTAGTAAACTAGATCGAGACAGCGCTGTGTGTGAAGACAGATTTCCTGATATCCCTTATTCATAAGTAAGGAAAATGGAGGGAATGGGGGCAGAACAGAAGCATTCAAATTCAAGTAATTCTGTCTTTGGAATGAGACTAGAATGTAAGCTTTTTGGAGCAAGGGTTTTGCTGAGTAAAAAGACAAGCAAGTCAATGAATTAGAATGATGTGGGGAGAAGGGAAGACACAGACTGAGGGAAACATGGATTAAATAACTTCAATCAGGATCTTGGACTAAGAATTCATGATAATCTTCATAGATTTTAACACAGTTCTCCCAAACTCTAGAAACTTACTTTGTTGAGGGCACCAGCTCCTGTCAAAATCAAGTGAGAATTCTCAACCTGGATGGTTCTCTGTCCCAGCCGGACAAGGTAAGCCCCAATTCCAATGGCCCGGCATGTCACCTTAAAAAAGAATAAATTCTGTGTGTTACACATTTATATCCTCTCTCTCAAACTACAAAAACCAAGGCATATATAAAATCTGTAAAGTCTACATGAACAGAAGTAAATACTGCTTTTTGTGAAGTCTGTTTGAGTAATAACAATATAAAAAAATTACTACTCAAAAAAGAGACAAAATTCATATAATACCAGTATCAGACACTTTAATAATCATAGCCCCTTTACTTGCCCATTTCACAGATGATTGGCACCCTTGTTACAGGTATGAGCAAGGAAAGTACTAAGAAGAGAATAAATTCAAGTTAAAAGAAATTCAAGTTAAAAAAGAAAAAAGAAGAAATTCAAATTAAAAATCTGGTACAGCTAGGTGTGGTGGTGAATGCCTGTAATCCTAGTACGTGGGAGGCTGAGGCAGAAGGATCACTGTAAGCTGGAAGCCAGCCTGCACTACTTAGTGAGTTTAAAGCCAGCTTTTACTACATCTACATAGTAAGACCCTGTCTCAAAAAAAAAAAAAAAAAAGTCTGGAAGAATATTTAGAAAAATAAGTTAAATTAAAGGCTAAAATAACTTGGGAGATTGAGGCAGAAGGGTTGCCTTGAGTTCAAGACCAGCCTGGGCTAAATAATCGAGTTCAAGGCCATCCTACACTATACAGTGAGACCCTGCCTCAAAAAAACCAAAAAGACTAAACCAAATAGGTTTATCTGAAAAATCTGGTAATTTGTATTATTGTATCTTGCCATTATCATGCATAATTAAAACAAAACTATAGATATACACCTTCGAAGAAATGGTTTTAGGTAAGGCATGGTAGTGCACATCTGTAATTTCAATAGTTGGGAGGCCAAGGCAAGTGGATTGCTGTGAGTTTGAGGCCAGCTTGGGCTACATAGTGTATTCAAGGCTAGCCTGAACTACATAGGAAGACCCTGTCTCAAAAAAACAAAGGAAAAGAAAAAAAAAAAAAAAAAGAAAAGCTTTCATTTGTGACTGAGTAACAGTGAAGGCAGAAATAAACTTAGTCACATAACCAGCTCTTCAGAAATTTCACATTCTGGGGGCTAGTGATATAGGACAGTAGTGGAACACTTGCATAGCATATGCGAAGCTCTGAGTTTGGTTCCAAGTTCTGGGGGCGGAGGGGAGGGGATCACATTCTGGCAATATTTACCAGGCTGATGGTGATGATCTCATCATAGGCTAATGAAGATTCTCCAGCAATCATTCCTGAACCTCGAAGGTTCTCTGTTCCAAGTCCCTCTTCTTTTCCAATAATATCTGTTATCTTGTACCTATTACATATAGCCATGCAAAAATACAAAAAATTAAACACAGTAACAACAATCCATTAAGTGGAAAATCATCACTAAAGGACAACTAAAAGCATATTACAAACTTGTAGTTAATACAAAGGCCTTAAAGTCTTCCTTTTATACTCTTCATTTATATGTCTTTCTTCTTAGTTTGGTTTCTATATTATCTGGAACCCTAACATAACAGAAAAAGCAGTATCTGGGTTTAAGCAAATTGATTTAAATCCTTTTTCTGATATAAGCAGTGATGTGACTCTGGGGTAATAATAACTTCTGTAGCATGGGGATAATATTACCTACCTTTAAGGGTTGACATGGGAATTAAAGCAACAAGGAGAAAGCTTGACGTAACTGACCATCAGATTTTAGATGCCCTTTTTACTTTTCGGAACAAGTTTCTTAAAAGCAGGGTCAAAGTATATCTCTATAATAAGCAATAGTAATTAAATCAAACTTTTGACAATTTATATAGGAATTAAAAAACTCAAATAAAGTGGTAGTGGAAATACTCTATTCAGTTTCTCAAGCCAAAAATTCTTTTCTTCCAAGATAAGAATGAAGAGAAAGGTCAAAATGTATACTTTCATTCTTGCTCTTTCATAATTATCAAGTGTATACAGGAGGGTTCTTGACTATAGTTCTCTGGAGGGGCAGGTACAATGTATGTAGAAGTGAAATGCTGGCCAAGTTGTCCAAAACATCCTGTGGGTCTACTGGGAGTCACTCATCTGTCTTCCTAGCGGGGGATTAGGAGTGATAGCTGATAATGGGAAATGGGAGATGGGGAATGCAACTAATAAAAGAAAGGAAAAATACAAAGTTGGAAGTAGAGATGGGCATATATTATTTATTGTTTCATGTATACTCAGAAGGCTTGGCACTGGGCACGATTTTACAAATTGAAATAATAAATAAGTATCCCATAGTGGCTCTTAAACTACTTCCTCCTATCATATTTCTCTCCTCCCTTCTTTCTGTCCAGCCCTCCATTAATTCCACTTCCTTGCCCTTGCTGTTGGTCTGAGTCTTTGTATTACTGCTTCTGAGAGTCTCCTAGCTTTCATTTTTAGCCTCTCCCAATGTTTGATAATTCTCCTATTCTTCTTTTTTATATCTAGACCTTAAGAGTCTAGAGTTATGTTATAGATGAAGATAATCTTCCTTAAGGAGTTAAAGAACCACAATCATTTAAGGAGGGGTAAAGTATTCCTTTTATAAGGTTCACATGTCATATAGTCACAAATACTCATGGGCCAGTCAGCCTTTCCTGCAAAGCATATTCTTTCCATGTAAAGGTTGCACATTGCTTCAAAGGTGTCTATGATTTGTTAAGTGACACCTTCTCCTTTTGTATTACATGAAAAAGAATTAAAATTTTCATTTATGCTTTCTAACCTGAATCTTCTATACATGGGGCAATCATTCTTTAAAGTAGAACTAAATTTTAATATGATAATAAGCATTTGTATAGTGTATTACAATGGACAATACAATTATGTACATGATTTTTGATCTCACAACAATCCAGTGTGATAAGGAATATCATTTTCATTATTAAAGACAGTAATAATAACCAGCAGGATATTCAATTGCTTATTATGTGCTCACAACTGTGCTAAGGGCCTTGTTCATCTTTCAGATGGTAAACCTCAGAGAAGAAAAAAATGACTTCTTTAAAAAAAAGGAATCATATACAAAATTAATAGCTTTACAAAAGCCAGTAGTAAATAGTTAAAAATATATGTAACAGGAGAAAAATCCTATTCAGATTAGCAATTTAGAAGTAAACACATAGACAGCAGCAAAGTTCTACCATAACCACATCAGACTTCAGAGTGTTCCAGGACACCACAGTGAACCCCGAAGGGTACTGCAAGATACTTTTAATTTTTGAGAGAAACATTATGACATTTGATATGTGTTAGAACCCATGTGAATGACTAGTTTTAGGCAGTGGATGGTTTAACATGAGAGAGTACACATTCCTTTTGACAGCGCCCTATCTTTACAAAGCCAGGTTTTGGCAGTTTGTGGGATAAAAACAAGCTCTACACAATAATCAATGAAGGTTAGAGGCCAGCTTGGGCTACAATGTGAGTGCAAGGCTGGCCTGAGCTACACAGTGTGACCCTGCCTCAAAAATCTAGGGCCAGGAGTTTGGCTGAGTGGCTTAAGCACCTGTCTGGCAGGTGTGAGGCTGTGAGTTCGATCCCTGGTGCCACAAAAAAAAAACAAAAAAAAATCAATGAAGAACAAGAAATAAGGGTGGCCATATCTATGGTTGTTCTAGGACTGGGGCTACTATATAGATACAAACAACCCATTAGTGAGTAAATAAGTATTTAAGAATGAAATAATATTTTTTAATTCATGTGCATTATTTTACTCAAAAATTTATTAAGTTGTTAGGATATAAACATAAAGTTATTTGAGTTTACCCACTTAATTGACAAAAATACAGTATTAAGTAAATTCTTTAGCCTTAGGTGTTCTGTGAGAAAATTATTGAGTGACTAAGGGTGCCATGAACCAACAAAGTTTGGGAACCTCTGGCATCACCTACAAAGAAAAAACTACAAACCTTAAAAACAAACACTTGAATAAATAGAAAAACATACTACGTTTCTTTGGAGAAGAGTTAATGTGAGGAGGGGAAGAATTAATATTAGGAGGAGATCAGATTTTCATAAGTAATATATAATACTAATGCGATCAGAATAAAAACATTATGAAAAGTTTTGGGGAACGAATTTTTAAAAAATGATCCTATGTATAAAAAGGTCAAAAATAGCTAAAAAGACATGGGGAAAAATTAAGAACATGAGGAAATCTGCTCCACTAGAATAGTTAAAACATCATGCCATTAGCACAGGAATAGACAGAACAAAAAATAGGAACATGAATTATGCAATATACAGTGTTGGAGGAATTAACATTCTAGGAACTACTTGCAAAGAGATTATAAAAATGTTCAGCTTCACTGGTAATCAAAAATACAAGTTAAAATAACAATTGCTGTTTTATTCTACTTTATTAATTGACAATAATCAATGTTGGCAAGGGTAGAAAATTAAGAGAGGAAACAAGCACTATCACAAACTACTAACTAGGACAGCAGACCTTGGGAGGACAATTTGAAATTATTTTTTAAATCCTTAAAGATGGATTTCTTTTTTGTTTTTCAGTGCTGGGCGTTGAGCCTAGGAAGCACTGAGTTATATCCCCTGTCCATTTTTTTTTTTTTTTTGTACCAGGGATTGAACTCACTACCTCGCACTTGCCAGACAGGTGCTTATGCCAGTGAGTAAAATCCCTGGCCCTCCCTAGTCCTTTTTAAAATTTTGTTTTGAGACTAAATTTCTCTAACTTGCCAAGGCTGGCCTCAAACTTGTGATCTTTCTGCCTCAGTCTCCCAGTAGCTAGGAGAATAGACATGTGTTACCATGCTCAGCGGAAATATTTCCTAACCAATAATTCCATTTCTAGGAATTAACTCACAGGAAATAATAAAAAATACTATTTAAAGTTTATACAAATGAATCTTCAGCCCAGGGATATAATAGTGAAAAACTGGAAATAGACTAAATGTTCAAATATGATATATTTATTATGATCAAGTACTATGCAATCATTAAGCTTTCATATATTCAAATATTTTAGACCAGGCATGGTGGTGCATGTCTATAATCCCAGCACTCAGGAGGCTGAGGCGGGAGGATTTGCTATGAGTTCAGGTCCTGCTTGGGCTACCCAGTGAGCTCAAGGGCAGCCTGAACTACACAGAGAGACCCTGTCTCAAAAGAAAATGTTAAGAACATAAAAATTTCTCCAGAAATAGATTTTAGTGAACAAAATAAATGCAAAGAAAAATCTTACTATAACCCCAATTATGTTGAAAAAAGAGTATGAATATAGAAAGGACAGTAAGAATATGTAAATTCAAAATTGTGGCCTCAGGATCAGACTGTGCTGATTTTTTTTCTTGTTGTTTATATGTTTTTATTATTCTAAAATGAATAGGTATTGTAAACAATTTAAAAACCTTAATCAATAATAAAGTCTTTCAGCTAATAAGTGGTAGAGCCAAAATAAAAACGTAAGACGTATAGATTTCGTAACAAGTAATCTTCACTGCTCTTCAAGGTCATGATCAGTAGGGAAAAAAATAATATATTCTCCTTTCTTTAGTCATGGCCAAATTATTTTGATACATAAATACCTACCTGGATTCTCCTTCATCCTCCACATGTTCACAATGGACAGAGTTGAGAGCACTGACTCTCTTATAATCTTGAGGGGTCAGATATAAATACTTGTATCCCTGTGAAGTGCAGAGAGTTTTTTTAACTTGTTACTAACTTGTTATTTACTATTGTCACATAACCAGAAGACACAGCAAAGCATGCATAATGAAGCTTGTTCCAAAGGTAGCTTTAAATTGCCATATCACTTCTCAAAGTTACCATCTAACAGGCTATTAGCATAGACCTCCTTTGAAAGATAGAAGTATTTATTTTTTGTTACTGACTGCCTGTCTTCAAAACAAGATACCATGCAGCTGCAACTCCAAGTATATTCTATTGATTTCAACTCAATAGAGGTAAAGGGTCATTTTCAGATCTTTAGTGACATCTCTATTAAAGATATAAACACAAAATTAAAGACTTAAGCAAATTACTATTCTTGACTCTCTCAAATCTATATATTAAAAAATCATCAAATCTATAGTATATCTCATCGCCCATAGTATACACGGATAATAATGAGAAGATTATAAATCTAGGCTATTCAACATTAAAAAATAACCAAAAAATGAAAACAAAACAAAATATTAAAAATCAGAAATATATAGTGATAATAGTGAACTCTAAACTCATCTCTTTTGCTTTTTCCAGTAAATAACTCCTAATTACACTTATAACATTATACCACCATTTCATAAATTTACTTGCATACATACATATCCATATTGTATTCTTACACAAAGTACAGTGACATGGTATGTATCTAACATGCTGTATACAGCTTTGTAGTTTTTAGTATATTCTGATGTTTTTTGTATATTCCGATGGGAGCATTCTAATTCTCCCCCCAAAATCTCATAAATGTTAGCAGTCACTATCAATTTCCACATACTTTTTGAATGAACTGCAATCTACATGCAATTAATTTTATCATATTAAAGTGTTACAATTTCATGAGTTCTGAATATGTGTATACTTGGGTAACCACCACATCCAAAATATAGTATATTTCTATCAAACGCTGAAACAATTTTACAGGTAAAGATGTTAAAGGTACCAAAGGAAACTGAGAAAAGAAGAGCCAGGAAGGTAGAAAGACAAAAAGGGAAATTCTGAGGTCCTGAAGTCAACAAGAGAAAGTAATTCAAGGATGAAGGAGTGATCAACTGTGTCAAATGCTGCTGAATCATCAAATAACTAAGATGAGGACTGAGGATTCATGTGAATTTGTATGAAAACACTGGTGACTATGACAAAAACAGCTATAGTGGAATGGAGAACAGTCACTAAAGTGGGCTTAAGAGGGAACAAGAGAAGAGTACATGGAGACTGCAAGAATGGACAACTCTTCCACCCCCTTTAGTACTAAGGATTGGACCCAGAGTGGCAGCCATGCTAGGTAAACATTCTACCATTGAGCCACCCCCTAGTCTTTTTTCACTTGATCTGAAAATAGAATCCTATTAAGTTACCCATGCCGGCCTCAAATTTGCAGTCCTCCCTTCTTAGCCTCCCTAGTAGCTCACATTACAGAGGTGTGACCCTGTGCCTGGCCCAAATAGACAACTACTTTAAGAAGGGAAAGAGAAAGCAGAATGAGGGTAGTGACTCAAGGATAAGTGCTTGTATGCTGAAATGGTAAATCCAGGAGGAATGGAAGAGGCACTAATGCAACAGAGAGGCAAGAGAAGTGTTTGTCTACATATGTAAGTTGAGAAGAAGGGAGATGATCAAGTGTACAAGAGGGATGGCCTTGGAGTGGAGGAGGGATTGTTTATCCAATGCACAGAACAGAAAGCAGAGAGCAAGGGAACAGAGGTCTGACACTGGCTTAGAGGGAGAATGGGGGAGAGGAGACTATGAGGATTTGAGAAGAAAGAAGCTGTGAAACTGTCATCCAGGAGTTTGGTAAGCTTGAATTAAACTTAAAGTAAGATCAGTCAACACAACTGCATGATTTTGTCTCTTAGTATTCAGCTGTAAAGGCGCACACATGAGAGCAGACGGAGAGTGAATTTATTTATTTATTTATTTATTTATTTATTTATTTGTGGCACTGGGGATTGAACTCACAACCTCTCGCCTGCCAGGGCAGGCGCTTAAGGCACTGAGCCAAACTCCCGGCCCTGGTTTTTTTGAGGCAGGGTCGCACTATGTAGCTCAGGCCGGCCTTGCGCTCACGTTGTAGCCCAAGTTGGCCTCGAACTCACAACGCTCCGCCTACCTCAGCCTCCCGAGTGCTGAGTGCTGGGATTAAAGGCGTGCGCCACCACGTCCGGCCGGGGAGTGAATTTAAACAAGGTTTTTATAATGGCTCAAACTAAGCAGAATGAAGGAAGAAACAACAACAAAAAAAAAAAGTTGAGGGTGAGATTATAATGGTTAACCTTGGAATTTAAGCTAAATAAGAAGAAGATGCAGGGAGAAAGTGAAAAGCAGATAGAGAGGTGGCAAAGAAAGGGATGCTTGAAATCAAGATCATGGGAAATGAGAAGCTGAGCCAGGCTGGAGAAGAGAAGTCAGGGATCCAACAGAAGGCAGATTATGGAAGGATTATGTGGATAAAGCACTCACAAGAATTACCATATGACTAACAGCCCTGGAAAAAGCAACAGTGAAATGGGGCGTGGTGGCACACACCTTTAATCCCAGCACTCAGGAAGCTGAGGCAGGAGGATCGTTGAGAGCCCGAGGCCAACCTGGGGCTACAAAGTAAGTTCAAGGCCAGCCTGAACTGCATAGTGTGACCCTGTCTCAAAAAATAGGGCTGAGGATTTAGCTCAGTGGCCTCAGTGCTTGCCTGGCAGGCGCAAGGTTGTGAGTTCGATCCCCAGTACAAAATAAAATAAAATAAAATAAAATAAAAGCAACAATATCCCAGAAACTAAAAGATACAAACAATGAGGGGTTGTGACCAAAGTGTGGGGCATAATAAGGAACAATGACAGGACAATAGCACAGTGTAATGACATGGGATTCAAAGATGTGATTTTTTCAGGAAGAAGCGGGGAGAAAGGGTCTGGAAGTAGCAGTAAGGTTCTGAGAAAACTGTATTCCCTCTCCAGGCTCAGTAGTAAAAAGGAAAGAGAGAAACCAGTCACTACTTAAGAAGACTACAAGGCGAATAATGTCTTTGGAAGAGAGGTTTCAAATATGGCAAGCAGGCTGGAGGAAAAGAAGATACAAGGGATTTTATTGATGACTGGCCATAATCCTAAAAGCCAGAGTGGAATAGTTTAGAGATACATTATTTTAAGTTTTTCATGTCTTGTGTTAAATGCATTCCTATTATTTCATCTAATGTTTAACCAAAAAAATAGCCATCTATTTCACTGGAGGAAAAACCAAATGGACACATTAAGAAACAATTTATCTCAACGATAAGTGCCTTAACAAAATTTCATAAGTAACTTTATTTATTTAATTTTCATTATAAGGACTGACTTCAAATTTAAACTTCCTCTCCCCTTTTACATATATGCGCGCGCGCGCGTGCACACACACACATACACATACACGGTGTACTAAAGTACTGTCTCTTCTTAGTCTATACCTTGTAAGGATCCTCAGGATCTACCCAGGCCACATGAAACATATGGCGGATTTCTTCTGCCAATCCAATTCTTGCTCCACTGTTGGCTGCTACATAGATGCGTGGAATACCCTCTGCCCTGGCAAGCTCAGAAGCTCTGAGAAACAGCAAATCCTCCTGGGGCCCAAAGGACCCAATTCGGTATGTGATGTCATTACCAATAACAATGATATCCCGGCCTTCTGGATACTCAGGACTTTTGAGGGTCATTTTCCAAGCTACCATGCCAATCTGCAAAGATATAAACAAATGAGTGAATATAAGCCTCTTACAGGAAGATCTTTTTTCAGGTTCCTTGAAAGAATGATGCTACAAGTAGACACATCCTTCATGGGAAGGTGTACATTGCTGAAAAGCCAAGTTTCTTATTGGGAACTAGAAAAAAATCTGATTTGTTCTAGATTTGCTGAGAAAAGCTGCTTTACTATGTATTCCAAAGCTGCCTTAGTTCCTTCTTCAGGCCTACTCAAAACCAAAGTCTATTTCCCCCTTCCTTGAGACTGGTTCCAAGAAACTTTTACCACTAAGGGACCAGAAAAACAATCACCTTTCATGGACTGTGATCTGAGACCCTTTTACAAACCTCCAGCATTTGATTTGATATGAATAACAGAAATACTCTTTAGGGCCGGGGATTTAGCTCAGTGGCACAAACACCTGCCTGGAAAGCACAAGGTCGTGACTGTGATCCCCAGTACCAAAAAAAAAAAACCAAACACAAAAAAAATCTTTCATTTCTGCAAGAGTTTACTATTACTTGAAATCGCCTTTTTTTTTTTTTTTTGGTCTTTTTTTTTTTTTTTTTTTTTTGCGGCACCGGGGATCGAACTCACAGCCTCACGCCTGCCAGGGCAGGCGCTTAAGCCACTGAGCCAAACTCCGGGCCCTGGTTTTTTGAGGCAGGGTCGCACTATGTAGCTCAGGCCAGCCTTGCCCTCGCGTTGTAGCCCAAGCCGGCCTCGAACTCACAACGCTCCGCCTACCTCAGCCTCCCAAGTGCTGGGATTAAAGGCGTGCGCCACCACGCCCGGCTTTTTTTTGGTCTTTTTGAGTCAAGGTTTTGCTAGGCAGTTCAGGCTGGCCTTAAACACACTATGTAGCTCAGGCTGGCCTTATACTCGCAGCAATCCTCCTGCTTTGGCCTCCTGAGCGTTGGGATTATAAGCGTGCACCACCATGCCTGGCCAACACAGCATACTTGAGTATCTCTTGTTGCTTTCTTCCAGCACCAGAAAACCAATGGATGAACAGAATTAATCTCTTGATGCACTGTGATACATGTAACTCTCTGCTCTCTATTCAGTCCATCTAACTGGTCACACAAATAATGGTATCAATTTAAAACACAGAGGTGGTGTGTCTCTTCCCAAACCACAGCCCTCTCCTCTTTTAATCCTCTTCTGTATAAGAACTAGACAGTCCTTCCACTTGTTTATTCACTAGTTTCATTTCTTTTCTATTCATTTTCACCCCAGTTAGAGATGCAGTTTTTCATGTCTGCCTGTCTGTTTCCCACATACTTGTATAAGTAATGCTTCCTACTCTGTTTTTCCCTTCTTTCAGTCTCTCACCTTCCTCCCTGCCCCCACCACTCACCCGCCAAAACAAAGCCTACCAGATGAGCATTCCTGGTCCTGCCTAATGGAGCCCAGCCACACATCTGTAGCTTTGGTCTCTCATCCCCAGGCTGCTGCATATCACCTCATTGGGGAGCTGGCCATCAAAAGGGCCATTAACAGATGTAAATAGCAGCATCCCTGGAAAGCCACATGCATCACCCAGACTCAACCGGGCCAGTGATCATAAGCTCTGAGTACACATTCCTCAATCCAATTGCACATCCACTGTAATCAGGCTGGTTGAGGCATTCCACACTGCTATTTGTGATTCTCAGCATTAAGAAATATATATGAAATACTCACAGATAAATATAAGCTATTTAATATATTATACCATTGGCCAAATACAAATCAAAATGGATATAATACACAGGAAAAAATCCAATCACCTTCTGAGATAAGGTATTACTCTATTTGCTCACTAAAGACAGATAAGGTAAAGAAAAATACATCATTCAAAAAATAGCACAGAGAAATCCTAAATATCAGAATAATTTTGGTTGTGTTTTTTTAAGACAGTAGTTAATATAACGCCTATATATAGTGAAAAATTTTATCTACTTTCTCATGTGTTTCTCTAACCCAACTGTTCTTTTGTTTTTCAGGAAAGAAAAGCTACCGCCAGTCTGCTTTCCTCTTAACACATTCATAGTTAGGAGGATTGGGTTTTACACCAAATTTTATGATATATTAACCTCAGCTACAAAGGCCCGAACAGTTTAGATACAAACCCGGAAGAATCTACTCTAGCATTTGTGTGCTAATGCAAACACTGTGACTATGTGGCACTGGGATGGCAAATAATACTCTTATCTTTTGTTATTACCTAGGGATTCAAACTGTGTCACTTGGGCAGTCAGTTCAGCAATTGGCCAAGACGTTATGCTTGCAATACTGACTTCTAATTAGGTGTCAACACAGCAGCACCAAGAACACACTACTCTTTATGTTCCTCATCAACCACACCTCCCTCCCACTTTAAAAAGTACCATTACAGAATGGAGACCGGTATCCCAGTCTCACTAGAATTAGCAAGATTCTCTAATAGAAGAGATACAAATTTTGAGTTAGCACAATAGATAAACATCTAAGAAAGCTTTTGTTGCTCAATTTATATTAAAATTTGGATGTCACTGATAATCAAACAATAGGGCATGTAATGAATGATGAACATGAGCTTTGGAGTCAACCAAACTTAGATTTAAATCTAGGATTTAACACTGTGACCTTAGAAATATTATTTAACCTTATAGAGTTTCAATGTCCCCAGATGTAAAATCAAGAATACAACCCCCATGAATTTGGCGAACAAACTATTTGAAGCAGAAATCTATTATGTTAACTTAAACATACAAAACTTACCATTTTCTCTCCCTTTAACCTGTCCAAATCCTATTTTGAAAGGCTCATTCAAATTTTATTTCTGAGTAAAGCTTCCCCTAGTCCAAAGTGACTCCTCTTGTATTCAATCTCTAAGACTTTAAGGTACAGAATCTATCTGTAACCAGTCATAACCTGCCTAGGACTTCTTTTTGCTTATGTCTTGAACCACTGCATCTTCTTTAGTGCCTTATAGGATCCCTGCTATGTAATATAGAAGTTGTAAGTACTTGCTGGATCCAGTTACTTCACTTTAAAAAATAATATTTGGAATTAGTTAACACCACAGTCTTAGAACACTATACAGCACTAGTATCTTAGAGACTAAAGGATAAAATTCATAAATTGTTTTTTTTAAATACCTACTATATACTGCCGGGCGTGGTGGCGCACGCCTTTAATCCCAGCACTCGGGAGGCTGAGGTAGGCGGAGCGTTGTGAGTTCAAGGCCGGCTTGGGCTACAACGCGAGCGCAAGGCCGGCCTGAGCTACACAGTGCGACCCTGCCTAGAAAAAACCAGGGCCGGGAGTTTGGCTCAGTGCCTTAAGCGCCTGCCCTGACAGGCGCGAGGTTGTGAGTTCAATCCCTGGTGCCGCAAAAAAAAAAAAAAAAAAAAAAAAAAAAACAAAAAAAAAACCTACTATTAAGTGAGTATCTATTACATGTTACACTACACTATAAGTTGACAAAATACTGAGTGATTAAGTGGGAAAGTCAAGCTGTCTTGTTGCATATTTCAGCTTTAAACTAGGTGTAAAACCTCAAACAAACCAACTCTTGATAGTAACACCTTTTTGGAAGGATTGTTGTGAGAAGCAACAAATTGGTACAGGGTCTGGTATATAAAAACCCTCAAAAGTAGCTGTAATTGCTGTAAGATAACCAAGGCACAGAGTAACTAAGTAATTTGTTCTCACAACTAGTGTGAATTATTTACTTATTTGTTTTTGTGATACTGGGGATTGAACCCAGGGGACACTAAGCTACATCGCTAGCCTTTTTTTTTTATTTTGAGATAGGGCCTCACTAAATTGCCCAGGCTGGCCCCAAATTTATAATCTTCCAACCTCAGACTCCCAAAAAACTGAGATTACAAATATGTTCCATCAACCCCAGCAAAATTATTTTTTAAAGGTTCACAGCAAAATATATGATTTTTCTTTACTAGAGAGATTGAAGAAGTATATTTCACATTTGTTCTACTGCTTTAAGGTGAATACACACAGAACATGAATAATTATACCACGAACATAAATGTCACTAATCCTTAAACTCATGGTGGAATCATGGAACAAAAAAGGCTATTCTTAAAAACAAAAAACTTCGCTGGGCGTGGTGGCACACACCTTTAATCCCAGTACTCGGGAGGCTGAGGTAGGAGGAGCGCTGTGAGTTCCAGGTTGGCTTGGACTACAATATGAGCAAGGCTGGCCTGAACGACATAGTGCGACCCTGTCTCAAAAAACTAGGGCTGGGGGTTTGGCTCAGTGGCTTAAGCGCCTGCCTGGCAGAAGCGAGGCTGCAAGTTCGATCCCTGGTACCACAAAAAAATAGATAAATAAATAAAAATAAAAAACTTGTAGGAAACAAAGTCTTTAGTTTATTTAATAGAGTTATACCAGTATTAATTTCTTAGTTTTGATAAGTAGACTATGATTATATAAGAATTAATATTAGGAGAAGTTGAAGCTGAGGGGGTAGCTCCATATAGTAAGTGCTTAGTATGTATGAGACACTAGGTTTAGTCACCAGCGCCAAACAAAATATTAGAGGAAGATGAGTAAAAGGAATAAGGGAACTTTTTGTATTATCTTTGCAATTTTTCTGAAAAATCCAAAATTATTTTAAAATAGAAAGTTAAAAAGTAAGCCGGGCGTGGTGGCGCACGCCTTTAATCCCAGCACTTGGGAGGCTGAGGTAGGAGGAGCGCTGTGAGTTCGAGGCCGGCTTGGGCTACAACGCGAGCGCAAGGCCAGCCTGAGCTACACAGTGCGACACTGCCTCAAAAACCCAGGGCCGGGAGTTTGGCTGTGACTTAAGTGCCTGGCTGACAGGTGCGAGGTTGTGAGTTCAATCCCTGGTGCCGCAAAAAAAAAAAAAAGAAAAGAAAAGAAAAAGAAAGTTAAAAAGTAAATATCATGACAAGGTTTTTGAGGGTAAGTAAATTGGATATTGAGGTCATTGTTAGTGTTCTGTACAGTCTTACAAAGTGATGTCTATGAAGACTATAAACAGCATCTTAAAATATCCATGATGTAATACTAAATTAAAAAAGGTAGGGTACAAAACTGTATGCATGTCACCATCTGAGAGGTAAAATAGTGTGATGGTGAAGGGTCCAGACCCAGGAGCTGGATTCTGAGACACTGAATCTTAATCTAACAGAATAAAGATTCAGTTTATTAGTCACATAATCTTAAGTAAATTACTAATCTTTCTGTGCTTCAGTTTCTTCAGTAGTAACTAGGGGTAATAACAATCTACTATGTCAGTTTTTATGCTATGTCCTAGAATGACACATAGTATATTCTGTAATTCTATCTAAAAGGTATTCTTGGGGGAAAACAAATGCAACAAAATGAAATGATAATTATTAGGATGATGGAACTGTATGGTTGTTTTTTCCCCCCATTTCCAAAACTTCTTTTCTTTTTCTTTTTTCTTTTTTTTAAGGCAGATCTCCTTGTGTAGTCCAGGCTGGCCTTGAACCCACTATGCAGCCCAGGCTGACCTTGAAATTGCAGTGCTCCTTCTGCCTTGACCTCCTGAGTGCTGGGATTACAGGCATGTGCCACCACACCCAATTTAACTCTAGATTTTAATCATATTATAATAAACTACATTTATGTAACGTTAAAAAGAAAAACAAAGATACGAAAATTAAAAATCAAGAATCACCTTAAAAGAAAATCAAGAACTATCTTATATTGTTGGTGATACCATTTCATTTTTCAAAAAGAAATGCTCCACAATGATGTGGCTGAAGGTAAACATATGTATATATAGGTTTATACAATATTAATAGCTCTACCTGAGAAGTAACTGCTTCAGTGTTTTTCTGGTCTGATGGTTAAATACATATTTATACTTTTAAAGTCAATATTTGTACAATAGACAAGAACAGTGCCTATCAGCTAAATACATATTTAGCACTGTACCACATGTATTACAAACATGTACTAAAATCAAAAGCTTATATTTATACAGAGCCTTTCATCTTGAAGGGGGCTAAAGAGCTTTACAAACATATGTACATAAAAAGACGTTTGCACTGATAGACAGGCAAGGTATCAATTCGTCCACTTCCAGCTGTACTGGGTAGGAACACATGGTTTCAACAGATGTAGGTCTGTAACAGCTGCAAAGATATGTAACACAATAATCCAGTTGTGATGCACAGTCACTGAAAGGAGAATTGCAACTTCAGAATAGCAACTGCTCTCTTCAAGTGCAGAAGCACCACAGCCAGTTCCAGCATTGTGTTTTTAAATTATTCTCTACCAAACTCAACTAATCACTTGACGAAATTGAATTTGATACTGGAAATGGCTTCTGAATATAAAATACTTTTTGTCTGATGATGAACACTAGGTCGAGAAACACTTCCCCTTGCCCTTGTTACATTTGGGTGGCAGGGCGGTGTTCAAGACATTCAGGAGAAATGGCTCAAAATATACTAAGAATAGCTTTGTCTCAGAGGATTTTATCATTGCCTCAGAAGAATTATTCACTCATCCTATTTTAATTAGGACAACATAAATGTTTTACTCCAATTACTTTATATAGATGGGCCTATCAATGTTATTTACACAAAATGAAGATTTTATATCACAAATTCTGGATGGATAGAAGCAGACAAGGAAATGGATCTTTTTTTTTTTTTTTGGTGGCACTGGGGATTGAACTCATAACCTCGCGCCTGTCAGTCAGGCGCTTAAGTCACTGAGCCAAACTCCTGGCCCCAGTTTTCTGAGGCAGGGTCGCACTGTGTAGCTCAGGCCAGCCTTGCGCTCACGTTGTAGCCCAAGCTGGCCTCGAACTCACAACGCTCCTCCTACCTCAGCCTCCCGATTGCTGGGATTAAAGGCGTGCGCCACCACGCCTGGCTGGAAATGGATCTTTTGCAATACAGAAGAAGTTCAAGGGAGAAAGCACAAGGAATGAAGGGGAAGGGAAGGGGAAATAAGTAGAATAAAGGTATGCCATGTACAGGAACATAATAACCTCAATTAATGTAAACATTATATGCTGTAACATGAGCTAAGATTAATAATATCAACAAGAATGAAAAATTGGATAAGGGAATTGGAGGGAAGGGAAGGAAAGGGGATTAAAAAGCAAGCAAGCAAGCAAGCAAGCAGCTGTGGTATGTACATGTAACCACTCCCCAACATGCATGTAAACTGCATGCACTGCAAACATATACTAATAAAATAAAAATTTTTGAAAAACCAAATTCAGCAGTCACTAGAAAAGTATATGCAAGTGTGACAATGTGGTTAGAAATGTGGCTTTCACTGATTTCACCAAGCCCAAACTGCCTTATATTTTAACTAAAGAATAACAACCAAAGGAAATTCCATCATTTGAATCCCCCCTTTCCCATCTTCTGTTTCTCTCACGTTTTTATTTTTACCAGGTAAAAAATGACACTCCAGAGCTAAGGGCTGAGGAAGACTGAAAGACTAAGGAAGCAAGCAAAAGCAACCTGTAGCCAACTTGTGTGAGTGGACAGGTTTATGGTCTACAGAGTATCACAATCAGGCATCTTGGCACTGTCAGCCATGGTTTGTGACCACTGCCTTACTCAAGCACTGACTAACCAAATGATCTCTATGTGCTTACTGAAAATTGTGTTTTCATTCATATAGTCATGAATAAATTTTAAAAATATTTTAGATGATTTTTATAGCAGAACTTCTAATAAACAGGTTTTGTAGGTTTTATTAGGGTTATCGACCTAAGCTAATTTTCTTAGAGTGAAAAAGGGAAGAGATACAGTGAATAAACTCAGGATTAGCAGAAATAAGCATTTGTTTTCCTTATTCAAGTCCTGAGGAAGAAAATATTTCCTGGGCCATATCCTGATTCTAGAATAAACACACTCAAGTGAGAGAGGAGGGAAAGGGGAGGAGAAAGAAAGCAGAAGAGAACAGTCTTATTTAACTGTTTTTATGTTGGTAAAATGATTTGTGCCACAGTATTTCCATAAGAAGTGGGGCCATTATTTTCCTGTAGAAACACATTTGGTTTGAAAAGTATCACTGGACAGGACGTGAAAATCAAACCAAATGAATTATTCACAACTTCCCATCAGAGGTGATCATTATTTCTGATGCTCCAAACAGTGATTAGGATTCTGCCCTGAGATGTCATTTTCTCGCTGAGTAACACCAGCGATACAGAAAGGCATTATCTATCTATTCATCCATATATGTATTTTTTCTCCTGGGAGGACCCTGGTTTAATGTAACTATAACAGATACTAAAAATATGATAACATTAACATTTATTCTGGTGGTACCCATAAATGCCATTAGTCTGACACAAAGTGTCAACACTAATCATGACCCAAAATTAACACCAAAATTGACATCAGCATTAATTGTACTATCAGTGTGAACGGAATGTGCAGGCGCACACAGGCACTTCCCAAAGCTGCTGCTGTTATCATAAAATAAAACGATAGTGTTAAGCTCAACAGGGAAATTTGAAGGGAAAGCAAAAAGGCAAAACATGACAGGATTTTGTTTTTTGAGGGTGTGAGGAGCATCCATCAATTCTAGGTGTGTCACAGGAGGCAAAAAAGGAAGTTCTGCTATGGTTGCCTTTCTTCTATCTCCATGCTTTGAGTTCACCAGTACCAACATCTACAGATTTAAATGTAGGTTGAGACAGTGATACTTCATTACTGATTTTCCATGATAAAATATCTAAAACTTGAGTGCTTTTTGGCAAAGTATCCAGTAGCTATTGTTCTAATACTGCTAACATCAGGAAAATGACCTCCCTGCAAGGGCCAGAGCAGAAATACAAAGAACCTAGAGAACTGAAATGGATTTAGGCATCATCTGCAATCAAAAAAAACCAAAAAAAAAAAAAAAAACAAACAAAAAAAACCTCAGAGGCAAGAAATTGGAACTTGGGCTCCTTTTCAGATAGGTAAAAACGGTTACTTTTTACATTTTATAAAGAATATTAAATCTCTATTTTCTATTATAAATGATAAAAAAATTGTTAGAATAATTGCTATTGCTATTTTAACTCATATCAGTCACACAGTAAAGCATAATGAAATATCAGAAAATACTGTCTAGGTTTTAAAACATGTTGTTTTGTTTTTGTTTTGTTTTGTTTTTTGTCTTTTTAAGACAGGGTCTTGCTATGCAGTTCCGGCTGGTTTTGAGATCACTTTGCAGCCCAGGTTGGTCTTGAACTTGCAACAATTCTTGTGCCTCAGCCTCCTGAGTGCTGGGATTATAAGCATGCGCCACCACACCCAGCCCAAAATGTGTATTTTTTAAAAATAAAGATAGATTTTTAAGCCATAGGCAAAGGAATATTTGACTTAATTTGTCCTATTTGTGGGAACTGCTGAAAAATGTCAACACTTTCCCATATTATATTACCTGTCAGATATAGTGTGCTGTATGATAACATAAAAAGAGTTCAAAACAATTTGCCCGGCCAGCTAAAAGGCTCTTTTTTTGGTCTTTCTTTTGATAGTTCAAAATGTCTGAACAAACTTACCTCAACTCCCCTAAAATATGATAAAAAGAAAAGCATCATTTTTAGAGCAAAAAATTTCATCTTAGAGGTAATTTTTGAAAATATCAAGTATTAGAAATCATTTAATATAGGGAAACTACTTCTTTATAATATTTATATACACAAAACTACAATACTTTTGTACCTGTATACACAGTAACTTAATAAGCATAAATTTTTTAAAAGAACATGCAATGGAGTACATATAAGCCAATGGTATTTGAGAAATAGGGCACAGGATTAATTTGTTAGTATGGAAATTAACCAAGTTGGCCTACACTAGTTCTAGAAGCCTTGCCCATTAATCATAAGAACAAATGTTGAACTTTGGTGCCCTACACTACACCTCATCCTCTTATGTTCATTATTGCCTGCAGTTGGTGCTGTAAAGTTCCTTGACATAGGGTACAATGTCAAATTCTTTTTCAGTAAAATCTTAACGCTTAAGACATGTACAAAAAAATGCTGGCAAGTACATTCTTTTGCATAAGGGTTATGGAGTTACTTTTCAAAAGAAATGAGTTCTCCACCAATACTGCTTTAAGTGGGCCAGTGAATGGAATTTTCAGTGTCAATCACTCATTGAGCCTTGGTTTGCTAACAATGAAGTGAGTCAAAATTAACTAAGCAATCTGATGAGAAATCTCCAATATCAATGAGTCATTCAGAAGGAATCCTAAGGAAAGTATACACATCTTAAAAGAACACCATCAGAAACTCATGAGAGGTAGTCCCATAGTAAGGAAACTTATGTGACTGTTTTATGCTGAGGATCTCGAAGCCATTACATTCTCCCATCTTCAGTGATAGTTTGGTGGCTGACAGATTGTCCCTAGTCAGTGCACAGACCATGGTCCTGTTTTTCTGAAGTCTATTTCAGACCTCACCATCAGCACACTACAATTCAAATATCCTGCTTTTCTAAACATACTTGACTTAATCTTCATACCTAGCATAAAAGGTAAAATGACTTCAAAAAACAAAATAGAAGAACAGCAAAATAATCTAAATTAACTTTGCATTCATGAGGTTATTTTGAAGTTAAGGTGAGTAACATAATGCACAAAAAAAATCTCAAGTAAACTAGAAAAAATCTGGGTCCTATGTTCATGGGAAAATGCAAGCCTTTCTTACCCAGTCTGCCAAGCATATATAAAGTCTCTCCAGGCAGTTTTAGATTATATTGGATACCACTAGAATTTCAGTCCAGAATAACCCAAATGATTCCTTTGAAAGCATGGAAAATGTCAACCAAGTGAATCAAGGAAGAGGGTTATGATAGTTTTTCTAAAATAAGAGGTCCTTTTGATTAAGAGGTCCAGCTTAAGAACTGTCAAAACGGATATACTAATTAATTTCTTCTAAGTCTTTTAGACTTAATTAAGTTTACCAAGTTGTTTTCCTTACCCAACTTATAATTTTTTTTACACAAAAATTTTCAAGGGTTACACCAACACATAAGTGAGAAACGCAGTCAAAATGGTTAAGATTTGTTTAAGCTGGTTGACAGACGTAGGGATATCACCTCTTTGTTTTTCTTGTATTTTTTAAAAATAAAAAAAAAATTAAGAGACATTATGAATTGAAGGTACTGAATGACAACATGCTGAACACTTAAACAATAACTAAATATGAGTACTGATCAGGCCCAGCAGTTCCAGATCTTAAATTCTAATGCCTACTTATCCCTACCATTTTACCTCTGAGAACATAAAGCAGAACTGAAACCAAGATATCAGTCATGATGGCAGTTAGTCTTTAAACTTTAATTTACACTACTTTATTTCCTCTTTGATCATCCTTTTCTTAAATAACTGTGTACAGCCATAATATGGGTTGAACACATCTCCAAACAGAGTTTAAACTAGCAATTGCACATCGTAGGAGCAGTAGAGAAAACCTACTGTGCCAACTGAATAAAAGGGAAGAACACAAGTGGATTTGTCTCACCAAACGGGAATTTAAAAGGCTTGTTTGAATGCTAAACTGCTAAGAAGGAAAAACCCTGACACCTAGTGCCTATCTGAAAAATTGAAATGTTGGAGCCACCACAACTTTTAAGTGAAATACCATGTGTGGATGTGATTGTTGATTTGTATTCAATTTGGAATGGGTTTTTCTTCTATAAAAATGTTAAGGAAAAAAATTTACACTATGAAAGAATGTCAGTCTCTAATTACCAATCATTTTTTGGATATGTATACTGTATCTATTATAACTGTTTGCTTGTTTGTTTGTTTATTTATTTATTGGTACCAGGGATCAAACTCACAACCTCACGCTTGCCAGGCAGGTGCTTACACCACTGAGCTAAATCCCTGGCCCTATTTTTTGAGACAGGGTCTCACTATGAAGTTCAGGCTGACCTTGAACTCACTTTGCAGCCCACGCTGGTCTCGAACTCACAACAATCCTCCTGCTTCAGCCTCCCCAGTGCTGGAATTAAAGGTGTGTGCCACCATGCCTGGCTTATTATAACTGTTTTTAAACACAACATCTTCTTGTCTCACTTTTTCATTATGACAGGAGTGATAGGAGAAAATATTAAAAGGCACACATTCTGAAATGGTAAGAAGAACAAGAATCTAACTTCTCGCAACACTAAAATTATTATACAGTTGCTACTCTATGATATCTTTCATCATTGCCCAATTTGGAGATTCCTGATTTAGTTCTGCAGCTATTAAAAATAAGTAAAAATTTTAAATGCTAGCAATTTATTTCAGATGAACAGAGTCTCAAGAAGGCTAGGATTTTCTTTGTCTACCCAGTCAAAGTTAACTTGTTCTCTGTCAAGTCTGTTATAGCCCTTGGCTTGATCTTAGCCTGAGCTTTTTAATAACAGGATTTAGTGCGAAAAGCAGCTACACCGGATTGTGAACTGTTACTCAAGATGTTCCCACATGCAATTGCAGTTTCTACCAAATGATCAAAACAGGTTAGCAAACTGGCAGGAAAATGAAAACAATTCCTCTAAAATAAAGAAATAGCAATGTAGAATTGTTGGTTAGCTGCATTTCCTCTGCACCAAGTTCAACAGCACCCATTCATTTAGTTGTGTATTTATATACTGTGCTCATCATTATAGCGTCATAGCAGCTAGAAACGAAATCAGTTTAGTCTATGTTGCAATCATATTTTCCTCAATTTTCATTTTTACTTGTAACTATTAAAAAATCCTGGGCAACTCATCTCTAGAGCTATCTGCAAGTAACATAGGTCACAGATTTGGTCTACATCTTTTTTATTCCTACTCTAAATTCATACTAAATGTAATGCCTTGCAAATCTGATGAGAAAAATGTGTTCTATCACGTATCGGTAGCATTCCTTTTGTTAAACCTTTCTTTCTGGGGAAGGGACAACTAGGAAAATAGAAAAGAGAAAGAAGCTAACAGGGAACCAGAAAAGCTCTTTCCCGCTTTTAACACAGGCACAAATGTTCAAAATGCAGGTCACATCTCTGCTGAAATAGCCAATATTCTTCCTCAAATGGCAAACGAGTTACCTAAAACTAAATGGAACTGAATTGGTCCAAGTCCTGGGCCTATCACCATCTCACCTATTTACTGTCCTTGGGGGAGGAGGGAACCAGCCACTAATATAGCCAATGAACTGATAAGTGTAGGTTTTCTGTCTTTGATCATGGAGAAAAGCATCTCAATTCATGGAAAAACTACAGGAATCTCTTGTTTTACCCTTATTCCTTATATCTATGTGCTAGCTTTTTAACCCAGAAACTCCAATTCTTCAAGGTAATGCAATATCACCCACAATGATGACCTGGTAGAGCCATCACCTTTGGAAAACACCACATTATGATGATTTAATGTCTATGTAGCATCAATACATTTACATTGAGCCTTGGCTCTCAGAACATTAACAGGTCAATTTTTTATTCTTTTTTTTTTTTTTTTTTTTTTTTTTTTTTTTTTTTTTTTTTTTTTTTTTTTTTTTTTTTTTTTTTTTTTTTTTTTTAATAAAACTGTATCTCAAGGCTCTGTTCAGATGCCCATTCTTTTTGGGACAGGACAGATTTGCTCCAAATCTCATCAGCATGAACTCTTTTCATTCCCTTCACATCATTCTTGTGGTAATATGTAGAGTGCCAGGTTAATGACAAACTTGTCTCTGGCCAAAGAAAATTAAACTGCAATAGCTGAGAGTCAATGTGCCCTGATAAAACTGGGCTCAGCACAAGGCAACACAGCCTAATGACACTTTGTCATCTCTTAGGCATAGCTGTCCCTCAGAATTCTGACTGCTAAAATTCCATCCTTAGACTGGTCAGTCTTTCCTTGTACATCCTCCACTGTAAGTTCAAGCTATTGATATAGAGTTTGATACTAATACCCTAACCATGTTCCTCTCATGTTGTGCCCTATAATCTAGCTAAGGTCACTGACTTCACCAGCTATTCAGGGCATTAGTCACTAACTGCTCACAAAAGAACATTAGTTTCAGTCTTCCTAATTCAAAACGCTCAGAAACAGCAAGCTAACACTCAGCCTCAATCCTAATCAATCATTTGAAGAAAATGAGAAAAGAACAGAGAAAATAGGCAACTACGAGGGAAAAGCATAGAAGAAGAAGAAAGTGAGAACTGGCAAAACACAAAAATCATTTTAACAGATACTATTAGCTCTCTAGTTTCAAAACTACTAAAGCACTGGGGAAAGTAAAACATGTGGTCCCTCTGTTAATACTAGAAAACTACTCATAGCTATAGTCCCATGCAGCTGTTTAAAGCACCCTTTTTCCATCAAGGTTTGTTAGGTCTTAAAAGGGTTAAAAAAAACCTTTTAATTTTTTTTTTTTATTCGTGTGTGTGTGTGTGTGTGTGTGTGTGTGTGTGGTCTTTGGGTACAGAGTCTCGTATAATAAGACTATTTGTATTCATACTGGCAGAGTAAACACTACATGTTCATGCCCAGGCAGCTCTGTGCTTGTAATTTCAGCAAGAACAGAGCTCTGTCCCTCTGGGACTTCACTATTCCCCCAGTCTCCATTCGCTCAAACAGAAAGAAAGCAGAGGGAAAGTAAGAGAGAAAGATCATGGCAAGAGGTTTCACACAGCACTGCAGCTAGCTTTCACGTGGCCCAAAATCTCATTTTGTGTTTTAATTACATTAGTTAAAACCATTTTACTCTGAACCCCATGTTCACAAGGGTGTCTTCTATTTCTGAACAGTGATTCAATGAATCAGAATTTAAGTCTAGCACAATGGAGCTTTTCTTTCCTGCAGAGGTGCTCACTAAGACAATGCTACATATAGTAGCACAAATCTCTGCTTCAACTTTGTGTATTGAGGAGTATATATCTATTCTTGTCAAAATTCTATGTGTACTCCCTTTCCTGTGCATCTTCCCTATGTGTCTTCTTGGCTTTGCTATTTGTAAAGGCACTAGATTAGAACTACTACAAGCCTGATACTCTCCATCTGGTCCAGCGCATGTTTCCATTTTAATACTAAATTACCTACTCTTGGCAGTCCCTACTGTATTACTGAAACACCTTGTACTTAGAGGATGGTATTTTTTAAAAGATATGGCATAAAATGAAAAATACCTGCATATTATTTTTAGTGGTCTACCCAGCCTGTTTATGGTGAACACCCAGGTAAAGATTATTCTCTATAAGGAAAGAGATTTATCTGAAGATTACATTTAAAGTTTATTACAGTTTTTATCATTCTTATAACTGGAAATTAGAAGTATGGTTAAAATCTGAAGAATCTCAAGGAATGGAGAGAGGTACAAGACTACAGACGAGAATATGATCATTATTAATGTGTCATTATTAGAAAAAGGATGCCATGGTTAGAAAATGCATTCTTAGATAATTATCAAGAAATGGGCTATTTCTTTTACGGTCAAACCTCTGGTTCTGACAGAGCCCCTAGAAGAATACATTCATCCTGCTTATAAGAGCACCAGATCAAATGAACTGAGCGTGGAAAAAATATTTTAAAAATGCATAATTAGTTGCAAGTAAGTAAATGTGGAAAAAAAAACTAGGCAAAAAAATACTTTAAATTTTTCTATTATAGAAAAGTCTCAAAATTTCCCACATGTACAAAAATAAAGTATTCTCATGTACCTAACTTGAACTATCAATTCATGATATTATTTCATGTTTCATCTATTTTCTCATCTGCATACTTCCTTATTTGAAACAAATCCTAGACATCAGGTAATTTCAACTATAAATATTTTCATATGTGGTTAGTAGAAAACAATAATTTTTAAAAAAACAAAATCATAGTGCCATTACCATATCTAAAAATTTAACAATAATTCTTTGCTATCTATTCAGGGTTCTCTCACTAAAAAAATCTAGCAAGACAAATATGCTACCTATGTCACTTAGATCTTAATTAATACTACTTAAGGACCACCCCCATAGAAGGCTGGTAGCAGCAGGCACAGAAATAGGGAAGGGGAGAGGAAGTTTCAACTACTTGCCTCATTTCCTCCTGGAAGCCTGTTCATGTGGACCAGCTGACCTTGATCATCCAACACCAGTTCAGTATATGTCAGCATGTCAGAGGGCAGAGGGGGTGATGGAAGGAATGCTTGTGAGGACATAGATTCCCAGAGTTTGATCAGGGACTAGTGGAGAAGAGAAGTTTGACTAATCAGTCACAAATACCATTTCAATACAGACAAAAATAATCACTAAGATTTAGTTAATCTGGTTTTGTTTTCTTTATGAAGTATTCTGCAGAGAGTTTAAGCATTAAACCAAATCTTCCAATTTCTACTCTCAGTTAATACAGATTTGTAATTATTCTTTTTATTTTTATTTTTTTGTACTAGGGATCAAACTCACAACCTTGCACCTGCCAGGCAGGCACTTACACTACTGAGCTAAATCCCTGGCCCTATTTTTTAAAACAGGGTCTCACTATGCAGTTGAGGCTGGCCTTGAACTCACTTTGTAGCCCAGGCTGGTCTCAAACTCACAATGATTCTCCTGTCAGCCTCCTAAGTGCTGGGGTTAAAGGCGTGCACCACCACACCCGGCTAGATTTGTAATTATTCTTTACATACCAAAAGTTAGATATTTTTCCAACACAGTCAAACTGTTGAGTGAACCTCAATGCACTACAGCATTAACAAACACAAAAGACCTAACACTATTCCAGAAATGTTAAAATGAAGAACTAAGTAGCATCATCTCAAAAACAAGGGAAATTTTTTTTTCTACAGGAATCTGGCAATGGAAGAAAACCCACAAAAGCAAGACATGACACTTAACTAACACAAAGAAAATCCAGGAAAGCTAGAATAAAGTTTTTACTAGAGGATGAGGGAAGAATCCTCTTTCTAATATTTTTCATAGCTATAGATCCATACATAGGCCCATACACTAAGATATATATGATTATTTATAAGTGCAATCAATTCTGCTCAAATTTGAAAAAACAGATCTATTTAAAAACCGTTATGATTTTCATTTCTAACCTTCTCTATAAATAAGACAAATCTTTTAAGAAGTAGGAAACTAGTTCAATTCTTTCTTTGCTTGCCTCAAAGCAATATTTAATGGCCAAATGACTTATGCATACATATATGCTCTAATCATTATGTTATATCTATCATATAAGAAAAATACCATAAAATAAGATTTCTATTTATGGTGCTGATGCTGAACCAACACTCAGCTTACAGACTAACAATGCTATAATGGGGAAATGCTGAAAGAAAGTAGCTGTGCTTCAAGAGATGGAACCTGTAAACAAATGGTTACATAAAGTAATATAATCTTTCGGATTTGTGAATAATAGAGGAATTATAGAGAGATTATTTATAGTCTACATACATTATTTTATTGTAGTTCAAATGCTAGTAGTACTGACTAGGAAACTTGGGAAAATCCTATATTCATAGGTTTTTTTAAAAAGACAAATTCAGTATTCTTTTGATACTTTATTCTTTATCTGTTGCATTTTCTGCTAGTGATATACTTTTCTTTCCTTCTACTGATGGAAGAAAAATTTGCAGCATAGAGATGATTTACCATACAGATCAAAGGAATTTATTTTCATATAGAGGATGAGATTCATAATATCCTATTTTTTATGCTAGTTTTCATTCAGCTATAATAAATCTCCCACAAAAGAAATACTTTATTTATTTGTTTATATTTTGGGTACCAGGAATTGAACTCACGACCTTGCACTTGCCAGACAGACACTGTGTTGACTGAGCTATAGCCCCTGCCCCAAGAACTTATACTTTAAACTGTGTACCATGAACTCTAGTCATTTGTCTATGCTATCCATATTGATTCTCATTGTATTAGCCTAGGCTATCAGCTAGAGACCTGGTTATCTTGGAAAATAAGAACATGAGAGTTAGTGTGTCATACTTCTTTTTTAATATCCTTAACTTAAATATACTCAAAAAATATAAATGTAACTTTCCACACAGATCTTATAAACTACCACCACAGGCATGTGATCTTCATTACCACCTTCTACTCAAGAGAACATGTCACCAATCATGACTGAGTTGGCAATCATCAAGTCTTCAAAACAAATCGAAATGATAGTAGTATTAAGATATTTTCTGCCTTTTGGGAGAGCCCTTTTCTAGTAAAAGTTGCATGTGATGTAAATTCAAGAAAACCTTCGCCTCCTGAAACAAGTCAGGCCCCCTATCCCTGACAGTAAGCTTTACCTGCCGAAACATCTCTGGAATATCATATATATATGTTGTTCCTAAGGACTGTGCCTGAAATCTCTTCGACTGAAGGAGATCTTTGGTCACATATGGAGTATTGATTAACATTCCATGTAGCGGACCCTGTTTATCTCCATAGGCCTGAAACATGATCTGCAAGAAAAAAAAAAAACACAATAGAACTGAGATTAAAAATGGGAAAAAAAAAGTTACCAAGAGGGTTTTCTTTTCTCAAATGTTTTTTTCTTGAAAAGCATTTTTGGTGGGTTTAGTAGCTGAGACATGTCTCTGAACATTTAGTTCTTGGTCCTCTCACCTCTCCACAGGTTAAACAACTTCAAAATGATGAATGTAATCAGCTATACACCATAAGCTGCTCTCACTTTTTGATTAGTTGAAATCAACAAGAAAGCACAGTGTAAATTTCACATCTCAGAGACGGATTGACAGTACTCGCCTTCTAAAGTGACTTGAATCCCATATACTTAGAAATGACATATACCAATTTAGTAATCCGAGATGTCCTAGTACTTAATCTGAGGAACAGATAATTGTTGTTCTTTGGCCAGATCAAGGACCTAGTAGTTCATCACACTTTAGTCCACTTGCTTAGAAAGTGCCTCATAAGTGTTATTAGCTACACAAAAGCTTCAAATGTTTCTGCCCAAAGTGAATTTCAATCATTCACCTAAATAATTATTAGCACCTAAAATGCAGCTTATAGTAAAATAATTATATTTATTAAATTATACATTAAACTACACATATATTTCTTCTATAGACTGTCTACAACTAGTGAATAATTTCTGCAATACTTATTTTGCTGCATAATGAAATCACCAAACCAGTTTTTAATAATTTTAACTCAAATATTTCAAGAATGTTCCATACTCCATATATTTAGCTAGTCTTATTTGCTTATAAATATTAATGAGGGATGCCATTATTTCAATTCAATTAATATTTATTGAGTGCTCAGAGGTTATATAACACTAAACTAGGCACTTTATGTACGAATACATAAAATACAGATTTCCAACACAGTGAATACAAATGGAGATTGAAATGAAAGGATATGTGTATGCCCACATATCTATTTGGGTCTAAAATGTAAGTACAAGTCTACCATTAACGAATAGATTTGTGGATATGACATGTAGGCACAGGAATGAACTTCAGTACTTTCCTAAACCCTGGGGATAGTCAGGCTAAATGAATCCTTAGTCCTCTGGTTCAGGGGAACCAGAGTTTTGCTGATCTGTCAATCTGGGATAAACTTGCCTCAGCCTGCTTAAAGACCAATGGACTACAGCTCCCAATACATTTCCACAAGTGGGAAAAGTCATCATGTGGGAGGCAGAGCTAGTAAAGTAAGAGTAGAAATAGTAATGTTTAAGAATTAAAAATGTTGAGTAAGGCAAAGGTACAGTGTGAGAAAACAAATGAGAAAAAGGAGTAAGTATGTTCTTGGAACTACCTTTCCTATTTGTTAAGAGACAAGACCTGTGGGTACAGAGTTTGAGACTCAGTTTTGCCAAGCTTTGGAGTAAACTTAGGCAAATCACACTTAAGCAGTATAACTATGCACTGAGAAAGGGGTATACAGAAAGCCCGTTTGGGTACATATAATGCTGCTGATATAATTCACTTTGGCAAACAGTTTGTCAGTTTCTTACAATGTTAAATACACACTTATTATGAACCAGCAATTATATTCCTATGTATTAATTTAAGAGAAATGAAAATACATCTATACAAAGATTTATAGATGAATGTTTGTAGCAGCTTTAACCCCATTAGCCCAAACTAAGAAATTAAGCCCCAAATGTTTATCAACACGTGAATGGATAGAAAATTTTTGGTAAATCCATAAAATGGAATACTGTTCAGCAATGAATGGAACATACTCATAATCCATATGACATAGATGAATTTCAATCAAAACAAAACAACACAGAGCAAAAGAAGCAAGGCCCCAAATACTGCATATTGTCCAATGGCAGAACTATCCTACAGTGATGGAAAGATCAGTTGTTGCCTAACACTGGGGTTGGTACTCTACCACTGACTGCAAAGAGAATGAGAGGACTTTGTGGGAGTCCGGACATGTTCTCTATCATGACTGTGATGGCAGTTATTGGGATGTATACAACTGTCAGAATGAATTGAGTTGTACTTAAAAAATGAACCCACTGTGTTCTATGTAAATTATACCTCAATAAAGGTGATTTTTAAATGTTATTTTTCCCTTACACTACACATTGGAAATCAATTCACTTACGCAATGGATTACCCAAATGTCTTCTCCACACTATGACTGCTTGACATCACTGTTCATTACAGCCTATACCACAAAGACTATAACAAGGAAAATGAAACAAAATGAAACTCAAGTCAGTCAACCTTACTCTTTATTGGCAGAATGAATAAATGATTGTGCGAGGGAAAGAAGTTGATAGTAACGGATAGTAATAGAAGTCAGTGAATGAGCAGCTATCTATGTTACTTTCATTTTCTACTACAAGGAATGCAGTAAACACTGGTAAAGTGTATGCTTTACAAGTTCATGAAAATATGTACACATTTTATATATCAAACACCTTTCACCAGAGGCTATCAAAAGAGCTTCTCTTAGAGAATAGTCTCTGGCCCATATAGTCCACTCCCTTAGAACACAGTACTTATTTTGTGATGGCACATATCATCTATAGAAAAGCTATATAAGTAGCATCTCCCATTGTTATATATATATTTCTGAATGGAGATTATTTTTTATCTTTATGTCTATTCTGCCTAATATACTATAAGCAGTTAATAAATATTAAACTAATGAACAAAATAATGAATAATAGACATGGTCCTGCAGTGATTCACTAAAGAAAAAAGGAAAAGTGTGGCAACAAGCACCAAGCATTGGGAATAGGGAAACTGGGTTGGTGGCTGCTCCTTCATGGGCTCACAAACTAGTTCCCATGCTATAGTGGCTCTTGAACTCCCAGCTGAAGAAAGAGCCTGAGAAACACTTCTTCCTTCAGTATGCAGGACCACTGGTAAAAGGGGCTCCTCCCTTAGGTTGAGGGTGGCTAATTCATTCTATCAGATGCCTACTGAGTGCTTATTTTGGGCCAGGCATAGTACTAGACCCTGATTGGAGGCATCTATGTTTTTTATGCTCCTATGTCACCACTAACCAACATGAGGGAAATCTATGAAATTTCTAATAAAAGAAAAAAGTAGTTATGAAGAACAAACATATTTATCAAAAACATTAAAGTCTCAAGTGGCCATCATATTTTTCACAAGAATAGGCCTGCCTTAAAGCTATTGTAGAAGTTAATTAAAAACATCCCTGCCTGTGGAAAGCTTCAACTGAAAATGTCCTTAAGGTTGTCCTGAAAAACATCAAATGCAGTAAAAATTACTGAACACTGTTTCTCTCATTCACCCCTTGTGGTCTTGCACATTCTCTGTTTTAACTGCTCACTTCTCACAGGATAGATTTCTGTGGGCATCTAACTGGGAATCAAAGCACAAAATGAAAGGTCACTATAACAACTGTTCAAAGTGAGATTTTAAAAATTCATCCTCAAAAGAATAACAAAAATGTCTTTTCCTATCTCTATTCACAGATTCAAAAGGATACAGATAAAAACAAGAGACACAATCTCTTCCTAGCACCCAAATACATAGAAAAGACTAAAATCCTTGTTTAGGTATTCTGGAGCAAGTTCATCCTTTTATGGGAAGGAATGCATGTCCCAAGTTCAGGCCAAAGCCCTAAAATACTACCCTACTTCTTAAAAAGATGTAAACAATGATAAGTAACCTATGTTAATAACAGCAAATGGCCCATATGTTGAGAAACTGAAGTGACAAACAGATTAAAAATAGGTTAAGGTTTGCCACTTTGCTCCTGTATAGATATGTAAAGCTCCAAATTCTTTGAAAGAGAGAATATGTATAAGGGAATAACATAATGGATAAATATGATGAAGTCACTGCTCGACACTTTGTATTCTTACTACACTATGTTGAAATTTTCCTTTTTGAAGGTAAACGTTGGTTAACATACTCTAACAATTCTCCTTCCCTCACTGATGAATAGTCTAACTACACAGAAACAGGGAAAGACAAATCAGACCAGAGAAGACTAGACTGCTAATGTAGCCTAAAAGACCTGTAAAAAAAGAGGCCTAAATTGCAGAATTATATTTGTTCATATGGTATCCGATAGTGTTCACCAATATGTACCAAAAGGTTGAGGGTTTTGTAATGTTCGTAATTTAGAACATAATACATCTTATAATGTAAATGAAGTTTCGCAAACTCACATAACCATTTAACATCAAAGAAAATAATCCCACTAGTAAACCAATGTGGTCTGTGAGCTTGGGTCTTCCATATCAAAGACAAGCATCTATAAGACCAACTGAAATTCAGAGAAGCTTGCTTGACTACTGTACCTGTGCTGTCCTGGAGTCAGTTACTTCCTTGTATAGGCTGATGTCCAAGTAATAGCCAGACTCGTTTGTCAGGAAAAGGCGGATGGGAATTGCTTTTCCAGTTGGTGTCAGGCGAATGTTGATTTTCAGTTCTGCCTGAAGGACGCGCAATTTCCACAACCGACTTCCATAGCGCATTACCATGCTCCGCACAGATTCCTCAATCTGACAGACAGATCACCAAGCACAAAGCTTAAATACCTTATAACTAAGACCTGTTTCATGTCTGCCTACCTTTGGGAAAGGAAGAATGGAAAAAAGATGCTGATTTGTAGAGATGTATACCACATATTCATTTTATAAGTGGGCAGCTAGCTTTTCCCTTACTGTTGCTTAGACCAAGTCAGGGACAATTTTATACTGGTCTAGAATTTGAATGGTTTTCTCTGACTCACAACACTCAAATCTATACAACTCCTTTTCCTTTCCCAATTATATTCATACTTTATATCAAAGATCTGTAATATCTAAATTAAAAGCCATGAGATTTAAGAAAAAGCCCCAAATAAGAATAAAATTCCTAGTTATATAGCTATTAAACAGCATTTATATGCATGGTAACTATGTTTCACTGCACTTACAGGACCTTAAATCAACACAGCAATTACCACCATGGGGTTTTTTCCATACAATTTTATTAAACTTTATAATATATGTCTCTTGGTAAATTGTACAAATTAAAGAAAGGCAATTTGTAGGTGGTGATGGAACATTCTCTCTGAACATTAGGGCTCTGAAGTTTGGTCTTTGATAAATCCAGCTGGGGTTTAAGGAAATGCTCCCTAGTTTTTGTGAGATTTAAAGCAAGATAACCTAGTATGCAGTTCAGGTTTAGAAGAGTTACTTTTAATTGGAAGGCTTTAGATATGAAAGGTGATTTTATTGCTGACGCACTACACCAAACCCTTGTTTCCAATGTGGCTAAAAGCAGCTAGGACATACCATTCAAAATTAATGTTTTCTTAAGTATATTTATAAAATGCCTCCTCAGCTTCCTAGAAAAATCTCAAAATTAGCCAGGCATGATGGCACACACCTGTAATCTCCACTGTTCAGGAGGCTGAGGCAGGAAGGTTGGAAGTTCAAGATCAAGGTGGGCATTTTATCTCAAAAAAAAAAAAAAAAAAAAAGAGTTGGGGATATAGCTCAGTTTCCTTTGGTTCAATCTCCAGAACTGAAAACAAAACAAAGCACTTATGTAGACCAGGCCAGCCTCAAACTCACGATGATCCTCTTGCCTCAGCCTCCCAAGTGCTGCGATTATAAGCATGTGCCACCAAGCCCAGCTCCATTCATTTATTGAGGGGATATAGCCAACAATCTCTATATCAGAAAATAGACAGCCAGCTATTTATGACTAGAAAAGCAGAGCCGGGGCATATGGATATTTAGAGTAGAAGCTAACAGTCTGCTGTTAAAAGTTCTCTGAAAAAAGGCAGGCCAAATCTAAAATACATACAATGTTATCTAGGGTCTTGGCTGTATGTCAAGCCTCCTAGCTGTCTCAGTCCAAACACTTTAAGGAGAAATTTTTAATATGATGATACTTGAGCCTTGTCCTTCACTTTCCTAACAGACAAAAGTAACCCATGATTGGCTTGCAGTTTTGAAGAAACAAAGTAGAAAACTGTTTCTCAGGTCTTAGATTCTAAGTTAAAAAAAAAAGTCCCTGCCTCCAATTGATCATGAGAAAGGTAGACCACTGGTTATTCTATCCAAATTCCACAGTACCATGAAAGAAAGAGTCAGGGGGAGCAGAGCCAGAGAGCAGTCTGTTTGTATTACATCCAGGATAAAAGTGCAAGTATAGAGTCATCTTGTTTTCTTTCCTTCAGTTATATAAAATATATTTTAGAATAGAGCCTCAAGGAAAAAAACAGGTGTAATACACATGACATTTCTATCATTTAAATACTCTCATTGTGGGAAAGTACTAAAGAGAATTAAGTTAGACATTTTGGAAAGGTGCCTTATCCTACTAAGGCCACTAGGTAAGTAACATTTAGTGCACAGAAGCAATTTAGCTAAAATGTCTACTAGTGGCAAAATTAATTATTCCAGATGGAAAATTCTAAGGAATGATATAAAACAAGATCACTATCATGGAAAATATCATGAAACTGGTACCAGTGGAGGAAGAAGAAAGAGTTTATACTGCTTATAGACATTCAGCAAGCAAACTTCACAAAACCTTTAGTTTTGAGGACTGTTCTTAATGGATATAGCAATTTTTTTTACACTGTCTCAGAAATTCAGTCTAATAAGCAGTCTGAAAACATTAAAGATTAATGACTCAATCTAATAACAAGAATACTGTTTCTACATCCAAACAAGATAGGTACAAATAAATTCCTTTGTTTGTGCCTGCTAGTGCCAAGAGAGAAGCTATAACAAGTGTACCTTTGATGGGTCCATGATGACTGTGGGCACAAAGTTGAGGAAGATGTGATTACAGTCAGTACGGACATTTGTATTATTAAAAGCAACTTCTAACTCATCCATGGCTTCCAGTAGTAGCCGCTCCCCTTCATTTTGTAGATATTCAAATGAAGCTTCCTACACAGGAACAAAAATCACTAACATTAATGTATTTTAAAGAAATTATAATTACTTAAGCAACAGTACATTATAACTCATAAGAAACCAGGCTAAGATATCGTTCCCCTTTCTAGAGTAGTCTAGTAACCATAGGCAGCAAGAGGAGGCAAAGGCCCCACCAGCCCTTTCTCCTGCCCCTTAGTGTATCATTTCCTACTAACAGGTGGAGATGCTAAGCATCTTCAGAGTTATAATCCTATATAACCCCTATAGGACTGTTTCACATATGTCAAACAGAGCTATTTAGAAACCTATTTAGAAACGAGAAGTTGAAGAGAACCTATGACATTGAGATGCAGTAGTAACTAACATACCAGGAAGTCCTTGCTATATATAGATACTACCCACATCTCAGAAAGGGGTTACCTCTTTCCTAACTTTTGTCCTTATTTTCTATCATTACTCAACTCTCTCTGTGATTTTTCTTTTAGCATACTTGTCTTTTTCTCAAATGAGTATCATCATATTTCTATTACCAAGAAAAATTTGATTAAAGAAATATAAGCATTTATTATCTGGAATGTTTACTTTTGTGCAAGAAATTACTCAGACATCTGCTGCTTATTGGAGAGTAAAAAGAAAGAGAATGAAAACTTTGATTCAAACAATGAAAACCTGATTTTGAACCATGCCCATTTTCTTTATCCCTTCCTACAGAGATAACTTCCCATTACAGTACAGCACCTACCTTAGTGACCAGATCAGAATGTCTGATAATTGCACGAACGAAGAACCTATAGTCTGTCACTTCTGTGCCCACTTCTACCTTGGCTGCCCCAAGATACAGGTGCATCTTGTGATTAGCACAAGGAATGGCAGTAAGGTCAAAATTTCTCATCCGGTTCAGCTCTAACTGAAAAGCCAGAGCAGGCTCTAGGTGACGATAGATACGATCCTCCTCAAACTGAGTACAAGAATCAGAAAGGGGGTGGATAAAAGGCAGTTACAAAATTTTATTATGATTGTGTAGGTGAAAGATATACTCGAAAGTAGAAACAGAAGCTATGATGGGTTAATAAACAACAAAAATGAGCTACATACAAGATTACTGCTCTAGCTTACATAAGATTTGTTGCCAAGGTGCATATTCACTTCTCAAGCTTTCAACATTTATGTTTTTACAAGTGGTGATGCTCTCCATTAAAAATAAAGGTACAAAAAACAAAAAACTTCAATTCCCCCAGAATTCCTAAAGTATCCAATGGTATAAAATAACTACAGACTGCTTTGCATTAATATCCATTTCACATGCTGATGTTTAGGGTTACTCAACTAGTCTGAAAGACTTAAGGGCAGGACTCAGGTCTTATCACCTATGATGTAGCACAAAGAACATAGATATTTGGCTCTGGAACATATTATATTCATAGATATATAATTATGCACATATCATTTTAAAGAGTTGTATTAGTATGCTCACTATGATGTTTTACTGAAACATTTTCCATAGTACATGCCGACTGATGAACAGAGAGACAAACACAAAAATATAAGCTGGTAATAGGAAAGAAACAAAATGGTCTGGACTTTTGTATTTTAAAACTGAAAAGCAAATGCACAAAAAGTTGAATATAAATGAACTGTCTATAGATGACAAGAAAAATCCTACCTATTGAGTATAATTGTTCTTTAATATCATATCATTAGGAGTGTTACAAAGGATAGGGATAATTTTTAAAGTCACCACTTTGTTTGGATGATTTAACATGTTTGCTTCCTAAATCAAACTCTTTCTGAAATGTGCTTTAGTTGTAAGACACATGAGTAAATCAAACATAGGTTTAATCAGAGAAAAGAGAATGGCAAAGATAAGTCACTCTTGGCTTTTAAGAAAAAAAATTTTTTTTTCCATATAGGAGATGGGGGAGAATCAGGCCTTACCTTATCTCTTGCTCGGAAGGTAAAAAATTTAGGGAATTCTCTCTGTGTTAAATAAAAGGGGAAAATGGGTCAGTCTTTCATAGATATGACTCTTTGGGGGCAAACATAAAGTACAGAAGTAGTCAAGCACCTAGGAGACAGTTTCCTAGAAAATATGCTTCTGACCAAGTGTAGTATAGGGAATATAAATGATCCTCTAGGTAACCATCACTTCAACCCCACTTTCAAACTTAAGAATTGCCACACTATTAATGTAATTTTGTATCTAACCTCCCACAAAGAAAAAAATTTTTTTTTATTTTTATTTTTCAAGTGAGGGGTGGAGGGCACTTTCTGAGTGCTCCTCTTGGCTCAAACTGGCAAATAAAACCAACATATACTTACACAGTAGTCATTGCAATAATAGTTGCTGGACCGATTTCCCAAGCTTCTCCTTTAAAAATTCTTAAAATGTAAACTAACTAGATACTACAAAACAGTGATGGCAAACCTTTTAAAGCTTTCAGTGATAACAAACAGCTGGCTGCAGCATGTGGGCCACAGGTTCACCACCATTGCCATAGAATCTTCCACCCAAAGAAAATATTAAACGCTACTCTGATCACTTCCACTCTTATGTAAAGGAAACAAAGGGGTAAAACTGGTAAACTTGTAATCATTAGGTCTTACTGCTTTTTTGCAGAACATTACAAAAGAAAGCAACCAATTTACTAGAACCTTATTAATTAACAAAGATGAATTCAATTAGCAGAGTTCATTAGTTTCTGAAATTTAACTTATTAACACCAAATACCCCTGTTTGTTGGATGGGAAGCTCTACTGGCAGTGTTGGAATCAAGTCATTACTATTTGCCTCTATAGGAGGTTTCATTAGGCATCTTCTTCATTACGAATACAATATAATCAAACACTCATTGGTACAAGGAAGAGACCAGGACTAGCTGCCTCCATACTCCTCAGTGGGCTTTAGAAACCATGAAAGCAGCATGGACTCAAAATCTTCTAGGTGGCAGGCATTCTCACATGTTGGCCCATTAAATGCTATCAATAATCTCTCAAGGGAGGAATTACAACTCCCATTTTACAGATGAGCAAACCTTGGTTCAAGTGATATGCCCAGGATCATAAAGTCAGAAATAAACTTTAGTTTCTCTAATGTCAGAGCCCATGCCCTTTCACTTCTCAAGTACACAGCATTATCTTTTTATTCTTGTTATAATCTGAATCACTGTTTAGAGGATTTCTCTTCAGATGGGGGAGAGGACCAAAAATTAAGACTTTAACGGAAAAATGCAGAAAATACACAGCAAAAGTCATGTTGAAACTTTTGGTTTATGAATTCCCGAATAGTTCTTGAATATTTTCCACAGGCATTCATTATACCTCACCCTCACTTTGCATAGCTAATAAACAGTTTTACATTTTCCTAGGAACTTAATTGCAAAAATAATTTTAACAGACTTCTAGGAATTCATTTTCCAAGCCCAGAGAAATCTCTTGCCCAGAGCTGGGGTCTTTAAAAGCCTTTGAATGTGTATTTTACACAGGACTGATGTGCTCCAAATATTCTTTGATGTATCTCCCATCCTTTGCCCCAACAACAGTGAAGTACGTGTAGATAACTTCAATGTTGAGCAGGCAGACAGTTAAGTTGTCAGTAGATTTATGCCCATGGCTTTCTATAATCTAAGTTTTGGTTTTATTTCAAAGTCTAGTTGTCAGTATCACTTTAAAAAGTAATACATGTCAAAGTAACAAAATCTTTATATGGGCCTCTGAAAGAAAAGTCAAGAAAAGTGATAATACAAATTTTTAAGCATAAACTTTTCTATTCAACCCAAACTTTTACCAGCTAATGAAAATATTTCATTGGTTTAACATTTACTCAGTCATGTACATTGTACTATTCTCCTAACCAAAAAATGCTTTCTTTTCCACAAAACCAGTTAAAGAAATGTGTAGAAGGTATGAAAATAATCTGAATAGAAATACTTTCATTACAAATCATGGAAGAGACTAACCCTTGGTGGAGAATGAACTATCTGTAATAAAAAGACTAAGCAACAATTACCAATTTAAAAAAAACATTACTTTCATCAACGTTAGCTAAGAAAAGGTATCATGAAATGATACAAGCAAACTTTTTTCTTTAACTTCTGAGTGTTAATCTCCATAGTAAAATCCTTAACTTAAATACTGAACATTCAGAACAGAAGAAAAACAAGAACTTCTGTGAAATGGGAAAGTAGGGCCATCAAGCAATTCTTTGTGAGGCCAGAAGTCTGAAGATGTTCATATGAAGTCATCTCTTCTGGCATTCAAAAAACCAGTCACAGGAAACGGAAAAAAACAAATCCAAAAATTTGACACCCTGGTTTTAGTAAATTCCTTCATCTTACACCTCATCTTTATGCAGCCAATTTTCCACAGCATTCATGCTTATTACATCACTAATGTAATTGCTTTCTAGGCATTCTACTAGTGTTGTGGGCAAATATCATAATTGAATGTACACAAAGAAAAACCCTTTTAGTGTTCTGGTACCAAAAAACAAAAGAATGAAACATTTCTCAGGAAGAAACTATACCCCTGCTGTGTTCTAATCAGTCAACCATCATCAAAGACAATCAAAATAATTTGCCTAAATTAGCCAATCAAGACACCCTGCAAATCAGAGAATGTGAAAACCTGCAACAGAAAACATCATAGCTGATTATGATACTAATAATCGTGTTAAAAACCTAATGAGATGAAGAAATTGGGAGCTTGCTGGTGCAATTCTCTTTTACCTCAACATGCTGAGAACTAATTATATAGACTGTAATTAAAACAAAAACCCAAAGAAAATCTTCTGAAAAGTAATAGTTGGTCCACTAGCAAACAGAACTACCTTTAAAAGAAAGAAAGAAAAAAAGAGAAGAAAGGTAGGAAGAAAGGAAGGAAAGAAGGAAGGAAAGAGCCGGGCGTGGTGGCGCACGCCTTTAATCCCAGCACTCGGGAGGCTGAGGTAGGAGGAGCATTGTGAGTTGGAGACCAGCTTAACGCGAGCACAAGGCCAGCCTGAGCTACATAGTGTGACCTTGCCTCCAAAAACCAGGGCTGGCAGTTTGGCTCAGTGGCTTAAGCACCTGCCCTGGCAGGTGTGAGGCTATGAGTTCGAGCCTGGTGCCACAAAAAAAAAAAAAAAAAAGGAAGGAAGAGTGAACTAACCATGATAGCTTCATGTTAGTGAGCTCTTTCCTCAAGGCCCTAATAATCCAAAACATTTAATTTTAGAGTGGGAGTCACTCATACAACAATCATCTTGAGAGAATGGTAGCAATTTTTCAAATCTCATAAAATCTTAAAAGCATGAAACGAAAACATTTTATTAAAAGATTCAAACCATTTGACTTAGAATCTTATCAGATTTTGGACTTGATAGTTTTGTTTTGGTGGGAAAAAAAAGGTAAAAAATCTTGAAAACATGAATTTTATTATCTAAAAATCCTGACTAAAAAAATTCACAAAGCTTAAAAAAAAAAAAAAAGCATAATATATTCCAATTAGTACCTTCCACTGCATTTTTGGAATTCCAGATCTGAAATGTGAGTGAACTAACCGAAGGTGAATTGGTGAATTTTAGCTAATATAAACTGTAAAAAGCATTTTAGAAAGCTGCAAAATTTCAAGGAGCTTCTTTTTTATGCTTTCATGACAGTCTTTTTTTTTTTTTGCGGCACCGGGGATTGAACGCACAACCTCGCGCCTGCCAGGGCAGGCGCTTAAGGCACTGAGTCAAACTCCCAGCCCTGATTTTTTTTTTTTTTTTTGAGGCAGGGTCGCACTATGTACCTCAGGCTGGCCTTACGCTTGCCTTGTAGCCCAACCCGGCCTCGAACTCACAACGCTCCGCCTACCTCAGCCTCCCGAGTGCTGGGATTAAAGGCGTGCGCCACCACGCCCGGCTTCATGAGTCTTTTAATACAAAGAATATATTTATAAAGAAAGACTCATTTTTCCTCAAAATTCTGTTTAAATATCAATTTTAAGCAGCTATTCAAGACTTATTGGGTTACTTGATTTAAGTACATGGTTAAGGAAACAAACTCAACACTTAATCTTTTTATTGCTGGTGAACACTGTTGTCTCAGAACAGGTCTTCATGTACCATCAAGAGACTAAGGTAACAATGAGATGGATCTGTGGCTGGTTTTCTGAAGACTATGGTGATTACACAATGAAATATTAGAAATGTTTATAGACTTCACTGGCATCTGAATAAACACCTCCCAGTATACACACTCTCTTGGAACCTCTCCTCTGACCCTTATGTGTCTTGTTCTGGTTCAGAGACAGTTGGAGAGAGCCACAATTATGAAACAAAATGGTTTGCTTTATTTCACACCAATCAATGTTGTTCTTCAACAAAACTTGGTAACCTTCCTTCTCTCCTTGCCCCTTTCATGTACACATTCTCTCTTCTATTCAATAATGTAGGGATTTCACAGTGTAGAACAGGGGAGGCTGCATACATCACAGTGGATTATCAAGAAGCCCGAGAGATCAAGGGATTCATCTCTAACACTCCTGGAAAGCTTCCTCTTTTTCACACTACACTAACTATGGGCCAAGCACACACTGGATGACATGACAGAGGCTAAGCATCCTTCATAAATGGCAAGCTACCACCAACAGAATAACTCACAGTAGCACCATGACAGTAAACCCTGGATTTGTACAATTTCTGCCAAAGCTTCTTGGTTATTGTAGACCCTGGACGGGGTTTAGTAATAGTTGCCCCCACTCCCTGTAAATAATAATTTCTAAAAAGTCCAAAATAAAAGCATCCCAACTCTGCCATTCAATTCTTTAAAACAAATCCATCTCAAACCTAAACCTTAATGTTCTCTATGCTCCAAAGCAGACTTTCCTATACTTAAGACAAATCAAATCACTTGATAATTTTGTTGATTTCCCACTTGATGCTACTATAAAATAGGAACCAGACACTGACTGCCAGGGTAGACCCTCTGCTGGCCTAATTTCCTAGCAAACTTTTGTCTATACATGTACTCATTCAACCTAAATTAAAAAATATCAAGATATTGGGGAGGAAAAAAAAAACTGTTTTAAAGCCATTAGATATACTCTAGGACATGACACAGATTAAATGATAAGGGTTTTAAAAAATGTGTTTCACATCTAAAATTAGTGAAAAATAATTTTGGGCTTTTAAAATTTTTAATGAAAGATTTTATTTCACAATGGAATTCTTATTATAGGAAATCAATGAGCATGCTATAGATACGAAGACTTGGTCTGCATCATTAGTTAAAAGGAAAGCAGTTTTACAAATTCAATGTCACTCTCCAGAATAAAATGTTATTATTCCAAAGCCAGACCAAAAAAAGAAACAAAACAAAACAACAACAACAAAAAACACTAACATTTAAGAATCTATCCTAGCCCAATACTCCTCCAAATACCTAAATACCAATGCTTAGTTCTGGTATGTCTGTCTGATCAGCATCTACCCCAGCCAGTGTTTATTCGTGGGCTCTCATATTCTATCCCCAAGTATCAATTTTATTCTCTAAGCTTTTGATTTTTCTTCCTAAAGCCCCAGGGTTCTTTTTAAGCTCCTCATACTTCTCCACTGACTCCAGTTTCCTATCTAACGTTATTGATTCATATATATTTGCACTCTGCTTGATTTCCTGACAACAATAACAAAAAGGAGTTGTGTAGTCCACAACATTTCCTAAAGCTTTTCAGAAAATCTTAGCTCCTTAGCTGGCAGGGTAGGCTCTCTTGTTTCTCTACAGACTAGATCAGCAAGTTGAATTGTATGAGGAAAACAAAATGTCAAGTGCTAGAGACCTAATAAACAAAAGGGCAATAAAAGCAATGACACATAGGTCGTTGAGTTTAGAAAGTCCTTTCCAGAATATCAAATGTTATCTTCATATTGCAAAATGAGCAGGGCTTGAAAACCAACTTATATCTTATTGTTAAAACTAACAAAAACAAAATAAAATTTTTATCAGAAAAATTAATTTGTAACATCCTCTAGAATGTCATTTCGCTACATCAGAATGACTTTTAATGGAATATTTTAACTACAATCAGTCATTCTGAGAATGACAACCTGATTTGCAAATTGATTTCTGGACTTACTGCTGTCATCATACAGGGTATGATCACAAGCATATCCCATAGTAGGATCTCAGGCTAAAAACTTAATTCTTGTTCAAATAAAAATTTTAATCTCATAAATGTAAGCAGTTAATTCAGTCACATGGGGGAACAAATAACAGAATGCTCAATTTTTATTTATTTCCTGCTCTAACAATTAACAAAAGGCAAAAATAGTAACTTGGGCTCCATTACGGCCTTATAAATAATAAATTGCTGCCCTTCAGAATTGAGATTTCTTGATGATAAAGGAACTTGAATTCACCTGCCAAAATCCTTAACTATTTCTCAAAGATAAACTGAGAATTCATTACAGGGTTTAAAAAAAAAAAAAAAAAAGGAAAAGAAGGAAAAAACCTTTAACTGGAACATTTGTCAAAAGACTTGAATATTCATAATAATACTTTCTAAAAGAACCAAGCCAGGCATAGTGGTGCATGCCTGTAATCCCAGCACTCTGAGAAGGTGAGGCAGGAAAACCATAAGTTCAGGCCTAACCTGCACAATTTAGCAATTTAATGAGACCCCGACTCAAAATTAAAAGGGGTGGAGATGTACCTTAGTGCAAAGGACACAGGTTCAATCCCCAGTACCACCATAAATAAGTAAATAAGAGGGACCGAATGTCAACTATCTAACCCTCCTAAACAAATCACACATGCTCTGTTTAATCAGTGGCAAACAAATAAAACTGTAAGTTATCTTTCATAATTGTCCTCTTACTTACATGAAATCTCTGATCGACCTCACAGTTGACTTGTTTTCTGAAATCCTTTCATGTAGAAGATAGAAGAGAAAAAATAACAGCACAAACCAGCAATTAACAGTAACAACATTAAAAATGAATTAACAGGTGATTATTTTATTTTATTGTTTTTGCGGCACCAGGAATTGAACGCACAACTTTGCGCCTGCCAGACAGGCGCTTAAGCCACTGAGCCAAACTCCTAGCCCTAACAGGTGATAAATTTTGAAAGTCCCTCCTAGAACCCCAAATGTCATATAATTTTTTAATAATTAATTTTTAAAAAACCAGTTCTCTGTATAAATTCCACATCCATATTATTGTAATCCTATCTTTACTTTTAAAACTTTTGCAGTATCATAAGACATATTAGAAAGATACAATTCACGTTTGTCAATCAATACCTTTTGTGCAACCAGGAAAGTAAGGCGCCGAATCCCATGATCAACCAGGGTAGCTTTCTATGAACAAACACATAAGACAGAAAATAGATGACATCTCTATTTATTCTAAATTTCATCTCATTCAGCCTTCATGAAATTCTAGGGTAAACAACCTTTTTGGATATCCACATCTCAGTTCAGGACCTTCAAACTTGCAAATAAACAAATTTTGTTTGTTTGTTTTTGTCTTTTGAGACAAGGGTCTCACTATGTAGTGCAGGCTGGCTTTGAACTCATGGTGATCCTCTTGCCTCAGCCTTCTGACTGCTGGAATTACATGCATGAGCCACCACACCCAATGAACAAATTTTAAAATGGCTCCTAGGTCCAAATTACATGGAATACGTTTTATATTAGTCTGGAAAAATTTGAACGAGAACTTTGTGGAAGAGAAAAGATTATACAAAATCATCTAAGTTCTAAAACAACTGATTCGCATCAAGGTAAATCTTAACACAATGTGTGTTTATAGAAATCTCACTGTTGGCTGGGCATGGTGGCATGCACCTGTAATTCCAGCACCCAGGAAACTAAGGCAGGAGGATCACCATGAGTTCGAGGCCAGCTTGTGCGACATAGTGAGTTCAACGTCAGCTTGGACTATACACCAAGAGACAGCAAATGTAAAATAAGTTACATAGTGAAATCAGACAGAAAGAAATATAGAACTTTCTGCAAAACAGAAAATACAGATTCTAAACTGTTGTTTAGATTATAGATATGTATTACCTACCACTAGACACAGTACTGCTAGAATTCAACCTAACAAATCCTAACTTTTCAGTTCTTCTAAAACAGTTTCCCTTCACATGAAGTTTTTTGGTTTTGTTTTATTTTTTTTAAAGGCACAAATTTTATTAGTTTGTTTGTATTTATTTATTTATTTAATTTTTTTGTGGTACCGGGGATTGAACTCTTAATGTCGTGCCTGCCAGGCAGGCACTTAAGCCACTGAACCAAACTCCCGGCCCTTTGTTTTATTTTTTAGATTCTACTTAAAAGCAAAGCTTAACAAGTCTTTAAATTTAGGAATCATTCCTCTCTCCAGTTGTCATATTCAAGCAGTACATCAAAAGTCAACATAGAGAGCCAGGCGTGGTGGCGCACGCCTTTAATCCCAGCACTTGGGAGGCTGAGGTAGGAGGAGTGTTGTGAGTTTGAGGCTGGCTTGGGCTACAGCGTGAGAGTAAGGCGGGCCTGAGCTACAGTGCGACCCTGCCTGAAAAAACCAGGGCTGGGAGTTTGGCTCAGTGGCTTAAGTGCCTGTCTGACAGGCGCGAGGTTGTGAGTTCAATCCCCAGTCCTGGAAAAAAAAAAAAAAAAAAAAAAAGTCAACATAGAGCATTGGTTTCACGGCAGTGTCTTATATGAGTCTTAGACCTTTGGAGGTAAGTCTTCCTCTATCCTATATGGCTTATTTCAAAAGTTAGAAACAGTATGAATTAAGTTAAAAAAAAAAAAATGCTCTTACTGGCCCCTAATGAAATGGTTACATGACAACAATTAGAAAAGAAAAGCAATCTCACCAATTAAATAACGAGAACTTATGAATAGTGTAAACAAAGATTTCCATAATCTGCACACAGACTTTAATTTGATCACATTCCTTGTTATAACTCAGACTTATTTCATTAGCCAGATCTTAACTTTTTTGACACTGTGATTTTTTTTTTAAGCCAAGTTGGCTTCCTCCTATAAAGAAACATGTTCTTGGCCATTTCCCCCATTTTTCTATTTCTGCTATGGTACCACTGAGAGGACTGTGCTGAAAGAGAGGTGGGGTGGAGGCTCAGACTACCAGTATGCCCAGCAACAGAAACACTTCTTATGACACCAACAAAGAATTCCACTACTATCAAGTCCTTCAAAGACAAACATCAATAGCTATGTTCTGGCAAGGGAAGAAAATAACTTTAATAATGCCATGATTTAAAAGCAAAATTGTTATTGCTTTTAAAATTCCACAAGTGGCTGACAATAACAGCAGAGCAACAGGATTCTGATTACATTGTAATAATGTGGGTCTCACAGCAAGTCCACAGCTATTACCCAGCGATTAGGCATCAGCACCTGGAGAAACTCCATTTACACTGACTGCTTCAATCTCCTCCACAAGTCATTTACAAATATATGATCCTAATTTCTGTGAGAGAAAAAAAGACATGCTGGGACTAGAAGATTATTTGAACAATTTGGATCAACCTATTTGATAGTTTAATGTGTGCTTTAAAAAAAAACTTTTTCTAAACTGCTAAGAGCATAATCATGAAGTGAAAAACAAAACTAGTCATCACTTAAGCTTTTTTCTTAAATTGCTTTTCCTTCTTGTATCTATTATTAAAATAAGGAGAGGAAAATGCCAAATATTCCTGGCTAAGCACAGAACCTGGTACATTTAATAATTTCCCTGCGCTTGGAATGTTGGCACCGTCTACCTGACCCCCTCTAAAATAGTCTAAGGCAGACACTAGATTTTCCCCATGCCTCAGTTTAGTTTACAAGCTCAGAAAAGGAAAAAAGTAATATTGTATTGCTCATTAATGTTAAAAATGTATGTAGTGAAAACAAAGAAACAACCTCTTTAAACAACTATGTGATGATAAATAATACATAGATCTGAAGGTAAGAAAAAGCTGTGGTCAAATTTTGGAAAAAAAGTCAAATAAGGACAATTAGTGGGGACCTCAAAAGCCAGGAAGAAATTGTCATAGATTTATTCCACGAAGTAACAGCAGCCACATTACGGACTCTCCCACTAAAAGTACCTTTGTCACTGACTTCAGGTTCATTTTATATGGTCACTAGTCAAGGGCAAGAAGGAAGGTAAATTCCTCTTGCAAGGAAAAATTCCCAGGGTCTTGGGATGCAGCTCAGTGGTACAGCACTTGCATAGCACACACGAGGCCCTGGAATTACCTTTTTTACTCACATTGCCACTGCCAACCCAGAGTTAGTCTGAAAGCACCACAGAATAAGTGCTGATTCATGTTAGTCACAAAGTTGCCATTTTCCCCCTAGGAATCTATCATCAGCATTATGTGTGAATATCAATGGCACTAATAGTTCATACTGAGAATTCAGTTTTAAAAACATCTATTGAGGGAGTTTCTTGGTGGGGAGGGTCTCACTTGAACCCATGATCCTCCTGCCTCAGCCTCAAGTGCTGCAATTACAGGTATGCACTGCCACAACTAGTTTATAAAAAGAGTTTTATTGTTGTTGCTATTGTTTTGTGGTACCGGAGATTGAACCCAGGGCCCTTGCACTGAGCTACATCCCCAGCCCATTCTATTCTATTTCATTCCATTCCATTCCATCCCATCCCATCCCATCCTGCCATTCTGAGACACAATCTTGCTAAATTGCTAAGTTTTCCAGGCTGAGCTCAAACTTTCAATCCTTTCTGCCTCAGCTTTCCAGAATGTTGGGATTATAGACATGCCATGTCGAGATCTTTATAACAAGTACTACGTGCTCTGCGCTATTATTCAAAAAGAACATGAGTCTGTTCTATAAGAGTAGTTTATACTTTGGCACCTATTACATATCACAGTGAAATGCAACTGTAGGAGCTGTCTCTGTAACTCAGTGTATAGCATTTACCTAGTATACGAGAGGTTTTGGTTTCAATTTCCATCACCACTCAAAAAAAAAAAAAAGTACCTACTGTTTAATAAATTCTTGTTTCAAGAACAGCTATCCAGTATTCTTAACTAGACCATAAACATTTTCAGGACTAAGAACATGTTATTTACTAAAGCTCCTGGATCTCTGGCCCCCAGAGCCAGCATCAAAGCCCTAAATTCTAATCTTTGCTCTGTCATCTTGCAGTTGGTGGCCAAGAGGCCTTAATGTCTCTCATCTTAAGATTTTCTCCACATGCACAAATGGAATAACTCCTTTATCTAATCCCATGAGACTATGGTAAAGTATAAATAAATTTAGAGGAGAAATTTTTTTTTGGTACCAGAGATCGAACTCATGACCTTGTGCTTATCAAGCAAGTGCTTGAACTGCTGAGCTAAATCCCTGGCCCAAGAAATTCTTTTTTTTTTTTTGTGGCACCAGGGATCGAACTCACAACCTCGCGCCTGCCAGGCAGGTGCTTAGCCACTAAGCCAAACTCCCAGCCCTAGTTTTTTGAGACAGGGTCGCACTATGTAGCTCAGGCCAGCCTTGCGCTCACGTTGTAGCCCAAATTGGCCTTGAACTCACAACGCTCCTCCTCAGCCTCCAGACTGCTGGGATTAAAGGCGTGCACCACCATGCCCACCTTCTTTGAGAAACTCTTTACAAATGAAATATATATATATATATATATATATATATATATATATTTTTTTTTTTTTTTTTTTTTTTTTTTGGTGGCACCGGGGCTGGAACTCACAACCTCGTGCCTGCCAGACAGGCACTTAGCCACTGAGCCAAACTCCCAGCCCTAGTTTTTTGAGGCAGAGTCACACTATGTAGCTCTGGTCAGCTTTGTGCTCGCGTTGTACCCCAAGTTGGCGTCCAACTCACAACGCTCCGCCTACCTCAGCCTCCTGAGTGCTGGGATTAAAGGCATGCGCCACCACGCCCTGCTATGAAATATATTATTATTGCTAATAAATATACGGTGACAAATTAGTATTTCAAGAGATAAAATTGTGACCTTGCACCATGACCTTGCTAAACCTGCTTGTCTATTCTATGGATTTTTATGTAGATTCTTTGTAAATTAAAAAAAAAAAGCAAGATAAAAATACATTTTAATTAGCTATTCAGAAGTTTTCATCAGTGAGATTAAATTTGATACAGTTTTTCACATGAGTGGAGGGAAAAAAGGAGGGAAAGAAGGAAAGGATGGAGGAGAAAACACTCCTGATGAAGGGTGAAGATATTTTTTTGTTTTATTTTTTTTTTGGTGGAGTGAGTTTGTTTGTTTTGAGGTACAGTCTCGCTATGTAGTTCAGGGTGACCCTGAACTCACTACATAGCCCAGGCTGGCCTCAAACTCCCAGTGATCCTTCTGCCTCAGACACCTGAGTAAGTAACCAAAGGGAAATATTTAGCAAGTGACTGGAAACTTTAGACTGGAGCTCTGAGAGTGATTTAGGAACATAACCTCCCTTAAAAACATTTTAAATATCTCAAGTAGATAGTTTTTCCAGGTCTATATTTTTGACATAAGAGACACATTATATATCATGAAGTTGCCTTGAAATTTTATCTCTAAAGGCAAAATTAGTCATTGTTCTGATTCTCATGATAAAAGAGATAGCCATTATCAATGATAAACCTTACAAATAGCAACTGAAAAAAGGATGACTGGTACAACCAGCAGGAAAGGCACCATCAGCTTCCACTTAATCAAGGACTTACATTTTGCTGGGTAAACTCTCTGAACATAGCTGCCAGATTGTCATCCTCAATATCACAGTCAGTCTTAATGGCCACATTCAGAATGTGAATTGGCTCATCCCGGGGGACCTGTAACCCAAGACACAAATCAAAGAAATCATGAGGCTGGCTTCTACAGAAGCAGGAAGAAGTTATAGTACCCGGTAGAACAACTAAAAAAGGCACACCCCGATAGGATTTTTGATTTGCCAATCAGTAGGACTAAAAAAAAAGTGAAGCTACTGCTCAGTGGCCACAACAAAGATGAAATAAAGCACATAAAAGATAACGCAGCAAAGGCATTAGCTAGAGGTAGCTTCAAATTTTGACCTGACATGAACTTGAAAGTCACTATGTCTCAACTTTGTCACCAATGAAATGGGATGGAACCAATTTGTTTTATTTGCTGTATATCACCACATAATGTGAACAGAAATGAGTTAAAGAAGTCATCTGAACATATTCCTATATATTTCCTTATAGTTTATCAAACAAAAATATCAAACCATAGTAAAACACAGAAATGAAGTAGGATAAGAACAGAACAGTTTGTTTACTAAGAAATGAAAAGAAGGGATACTACAAGTACAAAGTTTTCAGCAAAAAGTCTATTTTTCTGAAGCCTAAACTCTGTAATTATAATAGCACCACTATGAAATGAGCAATCAAAGTTTAAATCTTTAAAACAACATTCAGAGAACCACAGGCAGCTTCAAAGGGAATATTTAACCCATTCTATGCTATGGATTCCAAGATTAATATTCCAATTTAACTTTTTAAAATTTAGAATTTATTTTTCTATTTCTCAAAAATATTTGGTTGTGCCATACAAAATTAAACAAAATCTATAAAGTAGGATTAAAGGGTTAATTCTTCTCTATAATGTTTCAAAGTCAGAAAGTATATAGTGAAGTCCTGTGTTTGAAGGAACAAAGCAGTCTCCCAAAGACGACATAATACCTTGTCTTCATCATATAGAGATGTATGACCCGCCTCTGGGAATGTGGGGCTTTGGGGTGGGGAGTCACAGAAGCAGCCCATCACATCATCAAAGATCCTGAAAAACACCAGAAAAACACCCAGCATGAAAACTCAAGTAGCAGAAAATCTAACTGGCAGGAAACTAATGCTGCTGTTGGTAGCTCAGTCTAAAAGAATAATCTGTCCTACCTTGTACTCAATAGTCAACTGAAAGGAAACACTAGTGGCTAGACATGACATGCAAAATTTCACCAAGTGGCAGAAATTAGGTGGATGGATTGTTTAAACTTTAATAAACCATATATATTTTTTCTTTTTAAAAAAAGAATGATCTAAAGCTTTTTGTTGTTGTTTTTTCAATATGTAAGATATGGGCACTGCTGTCATTCTCGGTCTTAAAGTAACAGAAAGAGCCTGGGACTGAAGCAATGACAGACCAATGTAATTACCCCTCCCCCTAGGGTAAAGCATCAGTATATGTCAAGAGATAGATGCAGAATGCATTTAATCAAAAGATGTATTGTCTCTGGTAGGGCTCACTCTAGTGTTGTGTTTAATTTCTCCTGACATTTCACTCATCACAGAACAGACAGCTTCTTCTGTTAGCTCCTAAGGAAAAGATGATTTTTGTTTGCTTCTTCTTCTTCTTCTTTTTTTTTTTTTTTTTCCTGACCAGCTCATACTACAAGCAGAGGCTTGTACAGCCTAAATAAAAGGTGGAAATGGAAAGATACATACCTCTCTAAGGAAAGATACAGTAAGGGAGTAAGGACAGCATCTCCTTAGCTGGTTCATGGCCATTTTTGGAATTTTTACTTTTCAGCAAGGTGAGAGCCTAAAACAGTGAAATCTGTAGCATCCCTTACACAGATTTCCACAATGTCTTACCTGACAAAATCTTCAAAAGTCCGAAAAGAGACCATTCCACCCATTCGCTGACATGGCGGAGTGAAGGAGTTGTCCAATAGCACATCGCTGACACTAGCTACATGAGTCATGCCATAGTGGTTGAGGTTGGAGGAGAAGGACATTCTAAATGATAATTCAATCAAGTTCATTAGACAAGAAGGGTAGGAGTGAGGACTAGGAGAGTAGCAATAGGGAAGGGGAGTTAGGAGGAAATTCTGAGGATGGGTCAGGTTGCAGAGCAGATTTGGTTTTATACCCACTGAGAGTAAGGTTGTCTTGCTAGATTCATGTTTTAATTGAGTTTCCCCATACATATTTTTATAACTCCAAAATTATATAGAAATCTAAGGACTATCAGAAATTTCTCTCCAATTTTAATATTATTATTACTATGATACGCCTGATACATGAACAGCACATGTGGGTTAAAAACCATTCTGATCTTCCCCCTTCCCAAAACATTCCCTCTTTTAAAAAGGAGTATGCCAGCCAAGTGAGTTGCATTATGGAACACTTAAGGAACTATAATAGGTTAAGTATTCACAAATATAGAGATAAGATAGGTAGATATAGTTATACAGGACAATAATTCTAAACAAGAAGAATGGAATGGTTTAGAATAAATTATTATAAAAAGCCTTATCTATGGTACAGAAATAAGTCACAGTCTACAAAAGAAACTTTATTGAGGTATTTACATTTTCCTTTAATGGTTGACAGGGATAGTTGTTATTAGAAATAGTTCTCTCTCTTTTTTTTTTTTGTTTTTTTTGCGGCACCAGGGATTGAACTCACAAACCTCGCGCCTGCCAGGGCAGGCACTTAAGGCACTGAGCCAAACTCCCGGCCCTAGTTTTTTTGAGGCAGGGTCGCACTATGTAGCTCAGGCCGGCCTTGTGCTCGCGTTGTAGCCCAAGCCGGCCTCGAACTCACAACGCTCCGCCTACCTCAGCCTCCCGAGTGCTGGGATTACAGGCGTGCACCACCACGCCCGGCTGTTCTCTCTTTTTGAAAGAGAGACACTTTCAACCTCCAATTGTCAAATTTCCTTTACTTGTTTAAATACTTCTATACTAGAGCAAAAATATCGTCAAAGAAAGCTCTTAATTTCCAGCAAGATACAAAAGGGCAGAGCATGGGTCTCAAAGTATGTGTAAGCATGACAAATAGTTGCTTGAAGAGAAATGAACTGATTTGTTCAATCTAAAACCACAATGAACTGGACTATTCCTTGGTGCACCTCAGTAGTATGTACTGATAAATAATACTGAAAGGTGTTTCTGAATGCAATCCATCAGGACAGCCTGTTAGGAAGGACCAAGCTAAAGGATGCCTCTTGGACGTCCTGACATGTTATTGGCATATGAATCTCAAGCAAGTTCAGAGTGAGGCAATGGTACCTGCACCTTGAGGAACTGCCCAAATATCTTGAAGTATATACCTGCAACATTACAGGAGGAAGAAAGCCAGCAATGTGTACTTGTGCCCTGGGCACTTATTGCACTCTCTTGCAAATTATATTTATAAAAGGCAATGGAATTCTTTATAGGATGGAAATGCTGCTCACACAGACTATGGAGACTGACACTCTTGGATTTTAACCTTTGTTAAGTGATGACTGTGGAAAAGATACTTGATCTTTTGACAGTTGGAAGGAATAGAAAGGCACAGCAGGAGAGGAGACCATTTATACCATGAGTGAAACAAACAAATGAAACATAGATCAAGCAAGTCTTACACATGGTGCTCCCTACAAACTGGGATTCTGAGATGTATTAACTCAGAAATGCTACCATCCTCCTCTTTTCTAGGATCATCAAATGTATTTACTAAAGGACCAAGTTTGTGAGTCACTGTACCTTTTTACCTGCCTAGCATGAGATTGGAAAAACAAAAGGATTCCAGACAGCATTTAAAGGTACTCTCTCTGTCCTCTAAATAAGCTAACAGGCTGTGTTGGCAGCAAACAAGGGTTAAATATTTTTTTTATTCAAGTGAACCCCATGGGAAATACAGTTTCCTTCTAGTAGCCAGAGCTACTGAAGGCAAACAGGAATGAACTAATCCTATTCTCTAAGGGAAGACTAGCGGACCCTATATAAACATTCCTTTACAGCTAGGTGTAATGACATATTCCTATAGTCCCAGCATTCCTAGGAGGCTGAAGCAGGAGGATCAAATATTTGAACCCAGCCTGGACAACTTAGCAATTTAGTGACCCTGTCTCAAAATAATAACGAAAGGATTAGGGATATATATAGTCCAGTGCAAAGGCCCTGGGTTCAAAGAAACCTCCCTTGCTTTTCCAAATCTAAATTGGGCTCTAAAAGCCATGATCAATTTTTGATTACTTAACATCTTAAAGAGAGAGCGACTAAATAAATGTAACCCAATACATACTCTCATGTAGAACATTACAGTAATACCTCAGTTCACAAACAGTTCTGTTGCAAACAATTCAGTTTGTAAACAAAAGCATTCGGCAAAATTTTGCTTCTGTTCACAAACTCAACATCGGGTGACAAATACGACCATGGCCATTTTTTTCCACACAAACACAAATGCAGCCATCTTCAACAAAATAGCAAAACAAATTAAAGCACCGAGGTACCACTGTATCTGCAAAGAGCTTGCTACCAACTTATCACTGTTTAAGCATTTTGTGGACTCAATTCTAATTAAGATTGCTACTCTCTCAAATTTGAATAGTGTGTTACCTTGCTTGGCTCAGGTGGCACGAAAAACACAAAATATGTACTAAAATATCATTTGTGTCATACTGGCCTGGAAACCTCCTCACAAGGCTAAAGTATCAAAACTTAAGTGTACTTTTCCAATGTTAATCTTATTGTAGGTTTAAATTAAATTACTTCCAAATCACCAAAATCCTTTAGAAAAATACCTAATAAACTTATAAACCGAGATCAGCTATTTCTGGATTTCAACTTCTCTAGAAGGAGAAACAAATTAGAAACCAAAAATCGCAAAAATTGTGGAAAATTTGCCAAGATAGGAGTAAGCTTAAGAGTTTCTCCACTAAAAGCCCCAAACTAGACAGAGAACTTAGCAAAAGATGCCTACAGCAAAGCTGAACATCATACAGATAAACTCCTTATTACATACAACTAAATAGGAGCTTCTCTGTAACGATAATTTTTAAGTATTGCTTTTTAAACTGCTGAAGAAAAGCTGAAGACATGTTTCCAAACAGAAAAGAGTAGTTTAGCATATCCAAATGGAAGCTCAAGACTTCATAGAAGATACCACATTAGCTTGTCAAGTAGTGTTATTTTTCTCCTGGTTTCACTAGTCTAAGTTATTAAAAAATTTTTAAAAAGAGGTGCTTTTAATTGGAAAAGAAACTAAACATACGGTACCTGTTTAGCGTGGGGATGTTCCCTCTGTAATTAAACAACCACAATTAGTTACTGATAGGTTAGTGAAAGCCATAATAAAAGAATTGTCAGAGCAGATACAGACCAGTCACAGGAGCTCCAGTTTGGCAGCTCTGGCATTCAGCAGACATAGTTAAATACTCATTACCCTTCAACCCCCGGGGTACCTCCAAAGAGGCATGTTTCCTGACCTACCTCACCACTGCAGCTGTTGAGGAAAGGGACAAAACATATTTATTATGGATTTTAACAAATAACTCTATTACAAAAGTAATAATAATGCTGAGTAGTGGTAAATACAGAAGGATGAAAATTAATTCAACTCTATGATATGGTATATATTATCTTAAGCTGAAACATGAAATATAATTCTTGACAAGGCTCCTGAAGACTCATACTATCAAAGGTGTAATAAGCAGAGGTTAACTCCACAGCTCCTCCTACCTTGTTGCTTTTCTAGAATATGTGACAGACCCACAAATTCTCCAACGAAAGGCTAGTGGACTGAGCTCCCAGCTTTTTAACTATAACCTCTTCCCATAGGGAGAAGAAAGGAAGGAACTCTGTATTACAAGGGCTTAAAGGAAATGAAAAATCATGCAGGAAAGTAAGGACAAATGAATCTACCACTAGAGTGGTATAATTTGTCAAAATTAATTAAAACTTTTTAATTAGTTGAGTTTAGGACATTGATTATTTTTAAAATTGCTGTTACCTTAGAAACTCCAGGTCTTTCATAAATAAAACATTAAAATCTAACCCTGAAAATTTCTTATAAAGAATATGCCAAAATTATGAAAGAAAGATTAGGATAAGAATGGGAAACAAGCAAAATTTCTTGCATTCTCTTTGGTCTTTCCCACTATTTCTTAAAATTTCAATGTCAGTCTTCACTTAAAAATAATCAAACAAATAAAAACCCTATTTTCAATGTTAAAAGGGCTAAGTCATACTTACCACCCATAATTTAGAGGTACCGTAAAGGGGTTGATTGGTTGATATCTTAACCTTCTTATATTCTTTTATCAGCATTTAATCATTGTTGGGGTTTTCAGGCACACAGAGGACTTAATAGGCAGAACATAGTGGGTGGTGCTGATGATATGTGGGAAGGAGGATACAGGGAGGAAAATGATGCACTTTCTACAGCAGTGAAAAGAGCAGAATAGACTGAGCTGGCCATATAAATAAAAAGCTGTGACATATCACTGCACACAGACTGTATACCTTGTGTGATTTGTGGGTAGCAATGCTCTCTGCATCAAACCTGCATCACACAGTGAATTCATAAGGCAGCAAGAGCAAACTCCAAGTGTAAACACCTGATCCTTTGCTGTCTTGAGGCCTTGGGCCATTCAGAACAGGTTTTATTTTATATGAGATACTTAGTTATAATGGACTTGGTCCTCATGAATACACAAAAAGCATGCAGATTCTACAGCAGAGGGAGGTATAACTGAATAGAAAACTAACTGTAGATTCTAATGACAGCACAGAAAGCTATTTCATTTAAGATGTAAGACTGTAAAGAATGATACCACCTGCACAGTCTCTTACTATGACCCTCAGTTCAGAGAGAAAAACCCACCAACCACAGCAATCTCATGTGCCATTCATCTAGGTTTCCAGAGTTTGAAACGAGTATAATCTTTCTCAACTGTTAACCAATTTCTTAAACTAATAAAATGGTCACATTGCTTGTGTAGCTACACGCTAATCCCTTACAGAGAATTCACAGGATAAGGCCCAAGTTTTCAGGAGAAAAAGGTCTAAATTGAAAAGAATGCCACCACCAACAAAAAGCCAGCATTTCCCCATCAGCAATTCTCCTGCTCTCATAGGGAGCCCTCTGCTGTTTTGTTGCAAGAATTACACACCACAGGATGAATAAATGAAAACTCCCAACATCTCCAATTTCTAAAGGAATAACTCCAAATGAATCACATAAGAGAGTAAGTTTAGAATCAGCTTGTTCCCTTTGTTAGAATAAGAATTTGTGGGCTCATAGGAGAGATGAGCAGGGAAGAATGGATAAACTGTTAAAGAGGTAAATGCTTAGTCATACCCATAATGATCATTTATTTATATATTTTGCTACCCTATACAGGGGCTACTTGAACAACTTAAAAACATGAAACACTGAATACTATTGTGCTTTACCAGAAGGCTAAATTTATGGCCTGTGAAAAATAAAAGATTGTATATGAGACAAATATTCCATTTATGAAACTCAAATAAAAGCTAAAAAAAAGTATCACATTCTGCTGCATATTAATCATGCAAAAATGTTAATGCTTAATTTCTATAAGGCAATCAACTATATTTTTAAAAACATAAATGGGATATAATCTGACTCTCCAAATTTGCTGTTTGGACTATTCAAAACATTTATTATCATGAATCTTCATTCACCATGTTTTGATAAATACTGAAATCACTTTTCTTTTGGTAAATTAGCTCCATTTTACAGATACGATAACTAAGAAACCAAAGTGAACGCTTTCCAACAGTGCTGTTAAATATGGTGTCATAAACCAGAATCTAGACCTGACATTTTCTCATCTTTACTCATGAAGCCAGTATTACACATCCATATAAATTTTAAAGAAGGACAAGAGAAATCCTTTTTTATTCTGAGGTTCCCGGCATTAAGTCACCTCTGATTTTATTGATCTGCCTGCCCAGAACAGCTGGAGAGCCTGTTTCAATACGAATGCAAAGTCAGAGTTGCTGCCTGCTAGCTGAACTCTCTTTAAAAAACAGTGACTTCTCTGGCAGCCACAAGTTTTCTGAGCCTCTTTACCATCCCTTCCAGCTGGATTTCATTTTGCTTGATTCTAGCTGGCCCTATATAAATCTCTTATCATATAAAACTGTTCCAGATTCTTTTACCTAACTTGAAGGGGGGAAAAAAAGGCCTGATATGAAAATGATGGGGATACATGCAAACAAGCAGTGGTTACATCAAGCTGGGTGACTCAGAGCCAGTACAGGGCAAATCTTTTGAAATCAGGCAGCAAAGCAGAATCAAAAGAGGTCGGCTGAATAACCTACTAGCAGTCACTAACAACAGTACCATAGGAGAAGGAGCAACTTGACTGGCTGTGACCAGTGGTGTTCTCCTTGCGTGACTATATTTCTGCAGAAGAATCCAAATCAAGAGCTGTAAAACACATTTGAACCGTGTATTTCTATTGACATCTCCCTCTGTACCACCTCCTTGAAGTTTAGATACCCTGATTCTACTGCAAGAGCTTTAGTTTACAATAACATGATCATTATCTCATTCGTTTGTAGCCCCTCCGAAGCCCCTTCTTTGCTCTGCTGGCAGATTTTGCACTTTCTAAAACAAGTACACTAACGGGGCTACAGTATATTACAGCTGCCTGCTGTATAATTAGCTCCAAACACATTGCACAAAACTACAGGGATTTACAGGTGTCCTGGATTTTTTCCTTCCCCCTGGAATCAGCTAGTCTTCCTTGACAAGAAGGGACCTTGGGCTACTCAAGTGATATATTGAGTTTTAAACTCAACTCCCCAATCTTACAAGTCTAGAGTGCCAAAATTACACAGCAGAGACTAGAAGCTGAGCCATGGATACAGGAAAGCACTTTGGTAAGCACTTAAACCTGCTGAGAATCTTCTCTTTTGCCAGATGTTTGCATCTTAGCAGCAGACTATCCTGAATGAAGGAAGCGAGAACTATAGAATTTATTTAAAATTCATTCTAAAGAGCTGGGTGTGGTGGCCCATGCCTGTAATCCCAGCACTGAGCCAGGAGGATCACAGCAAGTTTGAGGCCAGCCTAGACTACAAAGTGAGTTCAAGGCCAGCCTAAACTACATAGTGGAACTCTGTCTCAAAAAGACAAAAAAAAAAAAAAAAAAAAAAAAAAGTTTATTCTAGCCTGCTAACTACAACCAAATGTTCCCATGAATTAAAAAAAAAACAAAAAAAAAGTCACAAGTTGTGTGACTTTTGAGTATTTGAGTACTAATCTCTGATGTCAAAGACTGAGAATACTCAAGAATGGCAGCAAGCTGCTGATCAGTCACATAGTAAACCTCCAATTTCTAACCTTTCACAAATAGAAAGAAGGTCCAGAGGTCACCCACCAATAGCTAAACACTGAAGGTGGCAAGCAACATAAATCCAGCTATGACCACAATGTGCTATCAGGGGAGAACACAGCCGACCTCTTCTGCATGTAAGAATTGAGAAAAGAAAATTACTTGAATTAAAACACTAACACAGAAGGCCAAATTCACAAGAAGCAAACAACAGAGAAAGTGCAATGCAAACTGACTTATTTAAAGCACAGATTTCCAGCTAAGAATTAGGTGACAATAGATACCAATAGGTTCTCACCCATTACATATGTAAAGAAATGTACAACAAAGTATACTTCCATCTCCTGCGTCAATTTTGACACTTACATGAATCACAAATCAAAAGCTTTAAAAATTACCCATGTTTACTAGTACATATTACCTATAAAAATACCATTTGGAGTTTTGTATTTTGTATTCCCAGACTGTCATAATATACAAAGACATATGCATAGCCAGAGTTTATGGGATATAATACCTTACATATGTTTGTATAAATACAGCTATAGTTTAAAGTATTAAGTACATACACTGACTGAAGAACTTATTTCCAGATTACTCTAAGGAATTATACCCCAAGCTAAGTGAAAATCTGAATGTGAAATGATTTAATGAATCCTCAAAAATAAAGACATTGAGGATGATGCACCAGTATAACAAGCTTTTGCATTTCCAGGGCCAGCAGGTGGTACTAGGGATTGACACAGGGATAAAAGACAGACACAAACATAACTTGGACTCCAAACTTTGAGCCTCACTGGAAGAAGAAAGAAAAACGAATGCCAAGTGATACAGTCTGAGCTCCAGGATTAAGCCACATAAAACACTAGTTGACTTCACAAAAGTACTGAGTTCACAGACTCCTAAGTAAGAGAATTAGGTCAGAGAAATAAACAAGTTATCTATTACTCCTGCACCAACAAAATGAGGAAAGAAACTCCTACACTTCTGCTTCAAGAAAAATGCTAACTGGTTACAAGTTACTTTTTAAAAACTTCCCAAAGAAAACTTGGAGGTCTTGGGTAGGAAGATCTAGAAGAAGGTAATAAACCTTGACTAAAGAAGGCTGAAGCAGGAAGTCACAATGATTAAGGATATGATTTGCTTTTAATAATATCGAGAAGACTACTAGAGAAATATAGTCACATTACAGTGAAAATCAAAGTAAATGTCAGGCAATACAAAGGCCTAGAATAAATTAAACAAAAATAAAATAAAAGGACACTAAATACGTTGATTGCAAAGTAACTACGCACATGTGCTAAAAACAAGTATATTTTTCCTTCTTAGAGCTATCTCACTCATTTGTAATGTGTTTTGCTGTCTGTAAAAACTGGAAGAAGCCAGAGGCATTCAATCCAAAAGTCATGTGAGACCTTTTTCTGAGAAAATACTCTGCTGCTGTCAGTTTACAGACTAAGAGCCATGTTTCATCCCAACCCAAGGGGGTTAAATCACTAATCAAAAACAAACTGCAGAAGTGGAATTCCATGAGGTGACTCCATACAACAGCAAGAGACTATACTTTTGCTCTATGTAACAGATTACAAAGATACTCCTAACAGAGTGATAGACAAATTTAGTCTACTTCAAATGAACACCAAGATAAGAGTGAAAAGATCAAGCCGTATGATCCAATTCTAAATGGCTAACTTCAGAATGGAACTGCAAAATACCAGTTCATGTCAGAATAACATTGTAACTCCAGATTGTTACAAAAACATTTGTAAAGAAAGCAAAATCTTAAAAAACTCAACTCAAGGAGCAAATCTTTAATAACTGCCTGAATAAACTGAATACAGTAGTGCCTCAGTACTTATCATTAATTGGTTCAACAAATACCAAAAACAATGAGTAACAAATTGTTTTGGCTGGAAAGGGTAAGCAAATCATAAGGCAATCAACACCAACAAGTTATAGCTTGCAGGTCCAGTAGCAAACAAACTCATAGGGCAAATTTTTCCTACCAAAATGTGTCAAGCAGCTTCAAAGTAGTTGAGTAGCAAGGTATAATACTACATCCTTTTGTGATCAAATCTAATCATCTAATCCTAAAATAACAAAAGGATATTAGATTAAAAAAGTATTAAAGCCATTTTAACATTTTTCTGGCTTTAGTGAAGATTGCTTTCTCTTTCCTCCTTATTTTGCATTTATCTTTACTTTCAGATCTATTCCAATAATAATGATAGTACTGATAACAACAGTATTTCAGAAACTTTAAAATTACATACATAACCAAGGAAGACTGAAGAAACTATAGATAGCAGTTTTAAGCCTGGTCTTTATCCATAGAGGCATGTACAGTACAGCTGTTGGTAGGGACAAGTATGTAAGTTTTAAAAAAACATCAGGACAAACCAAGGTTCACATCTTTGATGTGAAAAAGTGAGTAAGATTTCTTGACAAAGTAGTTAAGAATTGCCCTTATTTTTCAGTCAACTTTTCCACACCAAACAGAAGACACAGCCTTGAATTAAAAACAAACAAAAAAACAAACCAACCAACCAAACAAACAAAAAAACGCAGGGAAAACAATTCAGAAAGACAAGAGAAACTATGAGAAGGGAAGGAAATCAGAGGCAGGTCTGCAGGCTGACTACAAATCACTGCCCAAAGGGAAGAGGTAGTAGAAAACAGGAAGAAAGGAAGATTGTCTTGAGAATTACAGAGGATTAAGTATAGCATGTAGTTCTCTACAATTATTCAAAGGAATGCAGGAAAAGAAAGACCAAGCGCTGAGCCTGTGTGCTATGAGTACTTTGCCGCTCGCTGAAGGACAACTATTCGTTTCTTGAAAATGAGATTCTGAAATCTATGGAGGCAAAAATGTACTGAGAGATGCTTGCTAAATCAAGGATATATGCTTTTCTCTGCCAGCCATAAGGCATTTTTGAGGTAGAGAACTGAAAGGATCTTCTGAAATGAAGAAGAGATGTATTTTTTCTGAAAATGATTCTGCTCATCTGCTGACTTCTACTGGATCAACAGTGGCATCCAGTGGTCAAAAGTCTTAGCACAGACTTCTTTGTCTCCAGAAAGGCTCTATTGCTTTGGGTGAAGTAGCAATTCGGAACAAAACCATTTCTGGTGTCTATAACTAAAGATCCCCAAAGACATAGTACTTTGTAATACCAAGTGAAGAACCAAAAGCCATAAAAAAGAAATGGAGAGGGGCAAGTTAAGATTGGCTGTGGTATTTATATTTCCTATGGTATTACTAAAAAGAATGAAAATATAGGAGGAAATGAACATATCTGTGGGTGGAAAACCTAGATTTTCATTACCTCAGAATAGTTTTTGAAAATGAGTATATAAGATAAAGTATTTCATTTTAAAACCAAAGAAATACTGAAACAAATTTCCATATGTACAGTTTAAAGGATTTAGGAAGGAAAAAATACTAATGGAATTAGCATGACCAATAAAGTAATTTACTTAAATTTATGAAGGTGGTTCTGAAGTGTTATTTTAAAAATCTGACTGAATTTCAATGGTTACATGCATGTGTCTATTTTTTAAAGTGATAATAAAACTAGTTCAGGTACAACTTCAATCTACAGCAAACATATAAAAAAACAAAGCATTCCACCCAAAGTGTTTGAACTACTGACTAAAAATACTTAAGAAGTGACTTTCTGGCAAAGTTCCAACATTAGGGAGGGAGAGAGGGAAAGAGAGAGGGAGGGAGGAAAGGAAAGTATTTTCAGTAATGTAACAAAGCCAGAATGGAATGCAGTAATCCTAAACTTTCATCTTAACTAGTTCATAACATTATCTCTCCAGATCAAAGATGCAGTCACCAAGAAGCTCTTTTCTTTTTTTTTTTTTTTTTTTTTTTTTTGCGGCACCGGGGATCGAGCTCACAACCTCACGCCTGCCTGACAGGCTCGTAAGTCGCTGAGCCAAATTCCCGGCCCTGGTTTTTTGAGGCAGGGTTGCACTGTGTAGCTCAGGCCAGCCTTGTGCTCGCGTTGTAGCCCAAGACGGCCTCGAACTCACAACGCTCCGCCTACCTCAGCCTCCCGAGTGCTGGGATTAAAGGCGTGCGCCACCACGCCCGGCTCAAGAAGCTCTTTTCTTATGGTTCAAATCTATTCATGTTTACTCTGTATTTCTAGCTTCAAAAATCATGAAATTAACATACTCATTACTCCCCATAACTCTCCTGATAGGCCTCTGGCTAGCTCAGATGCATATAACACACTCAAACTCACCTGTTTGGGTGAGACGTGGGTAGCATAAACTGAAATTCCACCACACAGGTATTGTCCTTAAGTTGGCGGTGCTGTACACTGTTAAGTTCATAGGCAATATAAGCTCTTCGAACATATACCTGGTTAAAAAGTAATCTCCAGTAAATGAACTTCAAAAAAGAGAAGAAAATGATTATACCAGGAAAAAGGTAGTCTTAAAGAGAAGTATTGGATGTAAAAGCTGGTAGTCTGCAGTGAGGGGTCCCAAGTTTCTGTACATACAAGGGCTGATTTAAAAAAAAATATGGTGTGTATTTAAACAAAAAATATTATTACAGCAAGAGGCACTGCCATTAATCACCCTCAAAATACTCGCTCCTGCTTCTAACACACTTACCCCATCATTCTTGCTATTTCTAAAGCAGTTCTAGAAGTTCTCTTTCATAAATGTCTTTATGTGGTATGATTAAAAATATGGTGAATGCTGCTGCTGAGTGTCATTCAATGGAAACAGACTTGTAAAAAACATTATAATGTGTCCTCATCTGCTTTATTCACCAGCTCTGATACCAGTTGACTTCTGACTCTTCCCCAAGTCAAAATGATTATGAAAGATAAACATTTACAATTGATTCAGGACATCAGGGCAGCCAGGTCAGTGTGACTAAAGAGGTAGAGGGAGGACTTCCAGAAGTGCTTCGGAAAGTTTTAAGAACAATGGGATAAGTGTGTCTGAAGCAAGAGGGAGTATTTCGAGGGGATTAAGGATAATTTGTCTTTCACTGTAATAAATTTTTAAAGATTTAAACATCCACTGTATTTTTTTAAAATCATACCTTATACATATTTTACCATAATAAAGTTTGAGCTTCATTGCTAGCTCCATGAATACAGATGGAAATAAAAGTAGGCTGTCTCTGCTGTATGCCTCTAGATGCACGGTAATCCTTTTACCCTAAGCCAATGATGGTGAATGTTTTAGAGATTGAGTGCACAAACTGCAACCCAAACTCACTTACTTATCAAAAAGTGCCAACACTGTAATTAAACCTGAATACTGAGGTTTTAATTTAGAAAAATCAACTCTTACATAAATATCTTTTGTCTTCAAAGAAAAACACATGTGCTATACGTTCACCACCACTGCCTTAAACTTTGTAGAAAGGTTGATCTTTAGCAAAAGACTAGCATATAGAATCATGACTATTAACACATTACATATGATCATTTCAACAGAAGACAAAAGCAAGAATGATAAAAAATAAGAGTTCTTTATTCTGGGCCACTTAGGAATAAAGATAGAAGATGGAAGTAACTGCAGTACACTTTAACTCTTTTCCTATCTTGTATCATTGTTTTTTAAACCTACTACCTAAAATTAGTTTTGAATAATCTAGATATCCAATTCCAGGTAAAAGTAGGGAGGCATAATTTGATATATTTCAAATACATTAACTTGACTCGAGTTAAAGAAACAGTAACAGACTACATTTCAGCAAAACATGTTAGTTAACTCTCACGCACTTCACATTCAATTTGCCATGAACATAAAATGCTGCATGGGATTCTATCAGTATGAGAGATATGTAAGGAGACTTTTCATTAAATGATATGCAAGCCATGAAAAACACGTAGGTAATTCAAGTATTTGGTATTTACTGAATAGGATACTTTACACAGTTTAACCACAGAATACAAATAAAAACCAAGCCCAACAAGCCAGCAACAGATTATGGTGATATTACATAAAATCACCTAAATCACTCCTTTACTCCATCTTCAAAATTTATCTACTCGGCAATTTTAAGGCAGTAGTCAGGGCCTGCAATTTTTGTCCTTCATGAGGTAGTGTGCTACAGTGAAAACAGAAAAGTCTTTGGAGTCAGACTGATCTGAGTTTAAATGCAAATTTTTCCACTTATTATCTATATGATTTCTGGACAAGTAATTTAACCTCTCAAAGTCTTTTTTTTTTTTTGGTAGGGGGGCAGCGGTAGGGGATTGAATCCAGGCCTTCACACTCAGCTGCATCCCCAGTCAGCCCCCTACCACTCTTCTAAGACACTGCTCAGTCATTAAGTTGCCTAGGCTGAACTCAACCTTCTAATCCTCCAGTCTCAGCCTCCAAAAATATTAGAATTACAGGTGTGTGCCACCACACGTGGCTTCAGAGATTTCCTTTTACTTCATAAATGAAAAAGTTCATTAAATGAACCCACAGTTCATTAAATGCTATTGCTTTCTTTCTTATAAGACAAAATTTTGTAAGAACTGCTTTCTAATTCAAAACACAACTAAAATCTATTTTAATTTGTCATGGATCACAAAATGGTAAAGTTACACATGTTTGGACCAACCATGTATTTTTTTAAGCCATATATTTTTTGACTGTGTTATAGTGAATCTTAATTCATTATGAACTAGAAGAATTCAAATACCTGGAAAGTAATGAAAAATGATGGCTACTATTTCCCTGTGATTGGAACCCAGAAACTGATTAGTTGATGAAACACTTGAATAAGGCAACAAGTAAGCATTTATTGTTTCAAAGGAAAATAAGATTACCCTTAATAACCAATCTTATGACCAAAGAAAAAGAACTGGCATGATAGCCAAACACCTAGAAGGCACCAAGGAGAAGGTTGTGTCACATGCCATAAATACTCACCTCTAGAGCTGCCATCCTCACTACCTGGTTGCTGTGATAGAAGAAGTTTGGTAGGACATCAAAAATAGAAGTTTCAGATAGGATGAGTTTCTGGAAGGTATAAAGGTAGGTTTAAACCATGTATCTTTATCTCCCTTCCTAACCTTTTTTTCGTGTGTGTGTACTGGGGATCAAACTCACAACTTCGTGCTTGCTGGGCAGGCACTTATGTCGCTGAGCTAAATCCCCGGCCCTCCCTTCCTAAATATTGTCAAATACTCCTCTATGATAAATCTTAGACCTGAGCCCCAGTTGAAACCCCTTGGTTTCAACTGTGAACCTAATAACGAAAAACATTCTTTTCCCCTTTTAGGTTTCCCAGGAGGAAGTCTGAAGATTCTTCTGGTCAGACATACAATTTAAATCCTGATTTCTAGGTAGAAAAATAATCACCTCTTGTTTGTTTATTTTGAGGTACTAGGGATCAAATCCAGTGGTGTTTTACCAATGTGCTACATTCTCAGCCCGTTTTTACATTACCACCTAGGTACTTGTCATTAATTAGTACCAGGATATGTGACAAGTACCAAAAACAATGAGCACCAAAGAAATTGTTTCAGCTAGAAAGAGTATTTAGTGATGAGGCAATCAACAGGGACAAATCCTAGGTTGAAAGTCCACTACTACGGCTGAGGTAGGTAGAGCGTTGTGAGTTCGACCCTGCCTCAAAAAACCAGGGCTGGGGAGTTTGGCTCAGCGGCTTAAGCGCCTGCCCTGGCAAGCGCAAGGTTGTGAGTTCAATCCCCAGTGCCACCAAAAAAAAAAAAAAAGAAAGTCCACTACTAAACCACAAGTACTGTGACAAAATTTTCATGTCAACATATGTTGAGAACCAAATGTGACAAGTTTTAAAACAGTCAGTACCAAGGTATGGGTATGACTACATTTTTTATTTCAACCTAGGATTTGTCCCTGTTGATTGCCTCATCACTAAATACTCTTTCTAGCTGAAACAATTTCTTTGGTGCTCATTGTTTTTGGTACTTGTCACATATCCTGGAACTAATTAATGACAAGTACCTAGGTGGTACTGTAAAAACGGGCTGAGAATGTAGCACATTGGTAAAACACCACTGGATTTGATCCCTAGTACCTCAAAATAAACAAACAAGAGGTGATTATTTTTCTACCTAGATAGGATTCCCCTACATTTCCAGGTGGTGCTCAGGCATGTGAACCCCCTGCCTCAACCTCCCTCAGGCATGCAACACTGCATAAAGTTAGAAAGTCACCTCTGAGAAAAAGATGTTTTAAAAATACTTGAGGTCCTTTCAATTAGTGGTAATATTTGCCAATAATCTCTTACAAAATTGGCTCTTTATAAAACTTAATAGTAAACTTTAAAATAAAATTAAACTACATTTATGTGTGCCTCTGATTTAAAAATATCAGAAATCAAACAATGTTACCACTTAATTCTAGATTAGAATACTTCCTAGGGAAAAGCACAAGAGGTAAAGACTTTACTAGGACAATTTTATCATGGCAAGCTTATTGTATTTTTAAGCTAAACCACAGTTTTAATAGCATTTTTATGAAAAAAATATTCATAAGTATAAATCATTTTTGAAAGTTAGGGTATGAAACTTCATTATATGGAAATCAAAATTAATTGATAACTGAATTATGCTTGTGAGAATAAAGGGGACAAGAGTGCAAAGTGATAGAAAAGGGTTATTGTATATATACCTGCAGATTCTCAATGCAAAACTGATGTCCGTACATGTCAATAGCTGATAGGAAGATAGACTCTACTTGGTTATGGCGAAGTTCATATGACGGCAAATGGGAGGCAATAAGAACCTAGAATGAGAGCAAAATTAAGAGGCCTAAGTTCCCAAGGGAGTGACTATTCTAGACTCCTATTAGGCAGCTCTGATACAAAAGCAATAAATATAAATCTGTAAGTGCAGGCATCAAAGATAAAACAGAGACCAAGTAAAACAACTTCTAGGTCCTGCAGCATAAAGTCAATGCTACCAAATACTGAATCTCAGTTGACTCTTATCATGATTTGAGTTGTGGGCAATTTCCCATGGGAGGCAGGGGGAAGGGAGAGAAAACAGCTTCAATCAAGTTCCATCAGTGCATGTGATTTACCATTGCAAAGCTGCTAGTCCTGGGGACTGCATGACTAGCTGTTAATTGGGAATCAGATTTGGCAGAAAGCAGCTGTGGGGAAGGTGGATGCAGGATAGCTGGCCTCTGCAACTCAGAAGCAGAAAGGCAGACTAGGAAAAGCTGATTTGACAGTCCCAGATACTGAGCACCAAGAGGGCATCAGGATGTAACACCAATGCATGTGAGAAGCAGAGAAAGCGAAAGCAGTGTCACAAACAAACAGGGACACGGTGGGACCTGAATACCCTCAGCAGGTCACTGAGAGGTTCAATAATTTTGAGTAGTTCAGTGACATGGATACAATTGTAAAGAAAGCAAAAGGTCACTGAACAGCTTCAAACACTGCTTCCTTGTCAATGCCCAAGCACTGAGACACAAAGGGTGCAGCAACTCTAAGCTTCCCTGCTGAAACCTTTTGGAATGGAAATGAAGACTACAGGGTAAAACTAACTGGACTTCTCTGGGGTTGTTCTGATTGCTAGCATCTAAGATTCATTTCATTATCTTTTTGCTTTCCACACTTGATTATTTCCTATCTGCTTAACAGTTCTCATCTGTTTCTAAGCTCCCTTTAGGAAGTGAAAAATATTGAGTTGATTTCTTCCGCTCTGCTTCTTTTCCTCCACCTGACCCTATTTAGTACCACAGAAGTACTAGGAAGGGTAGGAAACAACATCAGGATTTTATAAGGGGAAAAGAGCTCCTACTCTAGAGACTGAACATTAATCATTTCCTTTCTCTTAAAAAAAAAAATACCACATGAAAACATTTGTTCTGAGAACAATGTGACATACATAGAAAACTGCATGATCTTTGTAAGGTGATTAAGTAAAAGCTCACTGTTTTTAGAACTTCCTAAACTATGCAAAACAACTCTCCTTCAAGATAACCAAAAACTGTCCTTACCTGACGGGCCCGAAGTGCCACTTTAGCATTGGTGGTTTTACTAAGTTGAGTTAGTTCGGTGAGGATAGTCAGCAGCTCATCAGTGAGAGTAGGGTCCCGGCCACATAACTGATCCTAATTGTTAATGTGAAAAAGTACAAACACATCTACCTTAATAAGAACTGCAGTGGAAAGGACTTTGAAATAGGAAAAGAGAAACAAAACAAAGCTAGATTATTAAGAAAATATAAACTTTCTGTTACTTTTTTTTTTTTTTTGGTGCCGGGAAACTTCCTGTTACTTTTATCCTAAACAGTTTGGCAAAGATGATCCCAAGGGAAGCAGCTGCTAAGGAGGAATAGCTCAAATCTCTCAATCATTCAGATTCAAAAATTCTTAACGTATTTCTTTATAAATTAACACTATACTTTTAACATGCAGTAAAAATCATCAAAGACAACTAAACATGACCAAGAGGATTCTGGGTAAGAAATAACAGTTGACATTTCCAAGTTTCAAGAGGTTTTTAAATGAGGTAGAGGCTAACAACCTTCTTGTTCCCTCTCCCATTTTGAGAAAAAAGGTAGAAGGCAAAAAGAGCCACCCTGGTAGTTGTAATTCTATAAATCAAATGCTTAGCATCCCAGGAAAATGCAAAAAGAGAAACACAAGAATAAATTATCTGTTATAAACACATACTAACTAAAAACACCATCTCATATTCTGGCAATTCTCTATCTAAAATCATTTTATCTTGTTCCTGTGCTGAGAATCATTCCATGACTTTAAACATGGTAAATTCTTAGCTGATTTAGAAGAAAAACAAACTCTTAACATAGAATCTATAATTTATTCATTATTAGGCTCTTCTACCAAAAAAATTAAAAATGTTCATAAAAATCTCTATTGAGAAAAAAATTCTATTGGAATCCAGTGGAATATCGACTTATTCCCTAAATTCATCCATTATCTATGTACTTTTTACATATGACCAAAAAACCATAAATGCAGTTTTTATAAATGTCTGTCCTTTTAAAGATTTTACAGAGCTACTGGTGTAGTAACTCTTAATACATCATCATTTAAAACATACACATTTAGGTATTGCTTCCTCTACTCAGATTCTGAAATAACTTTGAATTTTTGTACTGAATCATTCTTCTATGGGACACAAAAGACTGTGTGTGTCTGTGTCTGTGTCTGTTCCTGTATGTGTGTGCTGCTGGAGATCAAATCCAGGGCCCTGGATCTGCTAGGCAAACACTGCACCACTGAGCTAAACCCCCAACATTGTTGCTTCTTTTTGATCTTTTCCCCGTTGCTTGATTACCAGTCCTTTTCTTGAAGAGTATCTATTACATACTTACATCTTCCCATCTCAGGAATATTCTGTACAATCCTTTACCACAGCAGTATAAATTAAAACATGGGACTTAGCACTTGGGGCAGACAAGCATTTCCCAAAACACTTTTTCTAAAACCCCTACTATGTTCTTTATCACACATGAATACTTTAGGAATACTCAACACTGTTATTTTCTTGCTAAGAAAGTGTCTCAAACTTTATTAGAGTATGTTTGCAGTACATGTGTGTAACACCTCTTAATTCTTACTACACCCGCTGTTCCCTTCCCTCTATCTCCATCCTCCCTCATCCATCTTTTTTTTCATTTTGAGAAAATGACTCAGAACATGCGATTCTTATTTCCCAGTCCACTAAAGAAAGGTCTGCTCCAACTGTCCAAAGTCATAAAACTCATGATTTATAGTTAAGGAAGTACAACTATTGCTTTTATCCATTTGAGTGAGGAAAACAAAAACTGCTATTAAGGTAGATAGATTCAGGACTCCGTTGAATACTACAGGACTTTTTCCACCTATCCTATGTATAAAAGTAAAGAGAAACAAGAAAATGCAACTAAGTCCTATCTTTTGCTGAAAATAAACAGAATTTCTAGGGAATGTATAAATACAGACCTTTTTGAAATGTGAAAAATGAAGCACAGTAAGAACAAACCACCACTTCCATTAGTATATACTGACTTTGTTTCCACTCAAATAGTATTTTGTCCACTGTCATCGTTAATAGAGATGATCTCTTACCCTTGACCTAGACATAGTGATGAGGTCCTGAAAGAAACTATCAGTTTTCTTCAGAACCACTCATTCTACAATGCAAACATCCAGCAGGAAGCTCATGGCCCTCTCTCCTGAATATTCACTTCCTTCGGGCAACTGTGCAGCCCAACATCACCATCTCATCTTGGTGAACATTTTGACAAAGCCATTAAAAGGCAACTATGTCAGCAAATTTGTTTCCTCAACGTAACACAGTTCATTTAAAGAAGCAACCCACTGATTTGGGGATTACAGGTTATTTGCAAAAATCAGACTTATTCCACTTCTGTCTTTCTCTTGGACAGAAGCTTTCTTTCTCTCAATAAATATATTCTGCTCTTAAAAAATAATCAGAATTATCTTTCAGTAACAGTTAAGACTGGCACAGTGTGGGTGTTCTTGCTTTTATTCTTGCTTGAGGTGACTGGATTTTCAGAAATACGATAAACATGCTTCAGTTCAAAACCATACCCAAACTTATACAGCTGACTGACAGAAAACCTCCAGATAGTTCAACTTGACCTTAGCATCCTAAGCATTAAATGCCTCTGAAAGAGGCAATCAAAATGGAAAAACTGTGACCTTGTGTGTAATGCCCTCAAGACATTAACTACTGTTGAGCTGTGTAAGACCCTAATCCCAACATCAGCAATGGATTGGTAACTTCTTCTAGTCAGACCTGGACTTCTTGACATTCCAAAGATATGAGGCAGGTTTAACAAGAAACTGATAGTAACAACCTTAATCAATAAACTTCAGATCAGACCACTGAGAAAGATGGTTCTCATTTACTTATGCATTGGATGAATTATACGCAGTCATGTTAAAATGAAGAAAGGGAGGCACTTGATTAACATTTTAGATGCTCCCTCTCTAAAATAAATCATATGCATGGTACTTATATGGAAGGATATTCATGTGGACTGTACACAACTAAAAAATAAGCAATTAAGGGTAAGACTACTTTGCATCCAAGGGGTTACAGGCTATGTGCATGGCTATCTAGACAGCTATGATACTTTACTTCTACCACATAATGTAGTTAATGAGTCCCTTAAATAGTTCTAAGCAAACATAAACAACGCTCTTCCAGTACTAAACTTTTACCTATAATTTTTAAAGTTAAGAAATAAGAAGCCGGGCATGGTGGCGCACGCCTTTAATCCCAACACTCGGGAGGCTGAGGTAGGAGGAGCATTGTGAGCTCGAGGACAGCTTGGACTACAACACGAGCGCAAAGCCGGCCTGAGCTACACAGTGTGACCCTGCCTCAAAAAACCAGGGCGGGGAGTTTGGCTCAGTGACTTAGGCACCTGTCTGACAAGGAGTGAGGTTGAGTTCAATCCTCGGTGCCAAAAAATAAAAATAAAAAGAAAGAAGAAGACAGACTATATATAATATCAACACTTGGGGTACATAGTAAATTAAAGTTCAGTCTAGATTACATACTGGAACCCTATCTCAATAAATAAATAAATACATAAATACATGCATGCATACATACATATATAAGAGCTTTCAAAAAGTGGATTATTGGTTACCCAGACTTTGTTTTTGTTTGTGGTACACCTTCTCCAAATAGAGAAAACCTAACAACCTGAAAGAACCTTAGCCTTTTGTTATTTTACTTTACATATGGTGTGAAAGATTAGAAATTTGCTTGAGTCCTTGAGGCAAATTACTAGGCAATTTATGCTAACTGCTGGGGAGGATAAAGGCACCTATTCACTGGAGCAGTCAGATTTTCTTGATCCCGTCTTCTAGGCCCAAAGATCACAGAAATCATCACATGGTTCAGCAAAGCACACCATCAACATTCCTACTTCTAGAAAACAGAGCTTGGCTTCCTCAATCAGGAAGCCAAGGTAAACAAAGAAAAGGGAACCAGAGGAGAACACACGCTGTGGGAATTGAAATGCTACCATCTCCCTGGGACATCTGTGAAAGACAATAAGACCAAGTAATCCTAAGGACTAAAATGGCTCTTACCAGCTACTACCATTAATGCAGATGATGGGGAAGGGAGAACAGCTGGCTACTGTCAAAGAAGAAAAGAAGAAGACATGTCTAGCATTCAATAATATTAGATCATAGAAAGGTGCACCATCTGAACTTTTATCCCTGATTCATTTGTCACTGCTAGCTGGCCCTAAGCTTAATCACATCAACTAGCTTTGTGATTTCCAAATCTCTGGGATAAGGTGAAAATAACTAATATTTGAAAAGAAATTAATGATATACAAGCCTACAAATATTGTTATGCTTATTGAGTCTTGTTTTGTTTTAAAAAAAAAAATGTAAAGTTGTCAGAATATAAAAAAGGACAAATCCAGCTTCCTGGTTTACATCTTCAACCTTCCACCTACTCTTCTTCTTTGTCATCATCGTCACCATCGTCCTCTTCCTCCTCCTCCACCTTCTCTTCTTCCTCCTCCTCTATCCTATTCATCCAAACCCAGATACTTTTTTTTCCCCAAAAATACTCAGCATGCTGGAAAGAAAGTTTGTGCACTACCTATGCAGGTAAGAAGTAATCAAAATGACAAGGTAGGGGTAAAAAGAACAACACCAAGTCAGGGTCCCATTGGCTTCTGCCTGTCCTGGCTGGTAAAAGCAGAAAGCAAAGCCTCAAACCAGTTCTCTGACAGGGCCCAACGCCTCTGCAGCACCCCCTGTGTAATTACACACTTGAGTGACTGGACTCTGAAGAAAATTGAAGGCCTGAGCTCCGAACAGCTGCCATTTTCTCTCTCCATCACACCAGCGTGATTACTTGAGAAATGAACAGCCCTGGCTCAAAGCTACTCCAGAATTCTCAGAGGAAATATGGCTCCGTGTTCCAATAATGAGATTCTTAAGGCAAGCGTTACTTACAATCACTCCGCAAAAGGAGCGAGCTGAGCCCCTATATCTTACAAATTAGAATTTAAGAAACCCAGCGACGGCCCTGGACGATCATTACTCTTCTGCTACTCCAAGGATTCTGGGCTTAGGTCTATTTTTAGTGCAGAAAACTGTTAAGTTCTTAAAAAGGTAATCATAGTAAGATGAAAATTTCACTATAATTAGCTTCCTATAAAGGCAAATTCCACCCCATTCTAGGTCTACACTGACAGATATTTCTCTCCTCTCATAACTACCTCTCTCAACCAGAAACTCGTGGTTTTATTCAAATGAGAATTAGTGATCCTTGCATTAAAATTTGGAAAGGGGGGAAAAAAGTCAGACATTTCTTCCCTCTTTGATTAAGAAAAAAATTAGTAAATTGCCATAAATTACATAATTGCTTTGCTGAAAGCTGTCATTTGGGGAAGCTGAAATATTCCACAGTACCCATATACTATTTTTTTTCCCTTCTCAAATGTATCCCCTATTTCCTCACCATCTAGTCATTTTGGGGTGGCAAAGGTAATGAATTCTCCCTGTGATTACATATTTTAAGAAGTTGCTAGTCTAAAAAGTGTTATATCATTTAGCGTTAACTAGGTAGGCAGACAGCTGAATGAGTGGCAATGTTGTTAACCAGTATGAAATAAAAAATGGTAGTGAAGCTTTATGGTAGTCTTTCTCCTCTAAAAAAAAATGATGGAATTAAAGTGCCACAAAGGGACAAGAAAGGAAATTCAAGGAGTGAAAAGGTACTATTGTCTCCCCAAAACATAAATATGCAGCAGGAGGACAACTGCTCAGGACTATAGAGTAAAACATTCTAAATTTTGTCCTTGTTCTTAGATTCCTAGAATTAATTCAGCCAGAAAGATTAAGGAGTAAAAGGACTTTCAAATCATCTTTAAAAATCCTCAAGTACGTAACATTCCTGCCCCTTTCCTAGTCAAATGTACATTAGTCCTACTCACATTTACAAGTCTCATCCTTCATTCTCTCTCTTTTTTTTTTTTTTTTTTGATACTGTGGATCGAACTCACAACCTTGTGCCTGCCAGGCAGGTCCTTACACCACTGAGCTAAATCCCTGGCCCTATTTTTTGAGACAGTGTCTCACTATGCAGTTCAGGCTGGCCTTGAACTCACTTTGTAGCCCAGGCTGATCTCAAACTCACAATGATCCTCCTGCCTCAGCCTTCCAATTGTTGGGACTAAAGGCGTGCGCCACAACGCCATGTTCATTCTCACTTTCTACTAATTCTTTATTACTAAGTGATGGGGGCAAAATAATATGCCTAGTACTAATACAATGACCTGAGCTTAGATTCTAATATACATAAAACAAATAGTGGTCAAAGAAATTGCAGAATACATTTATATTTCTTTGGTGGGGAAGGACAGCACTAAATTTCTAATGTGTTTTTTTGTTTTGTTTTGTTTTTTTAAATATAAGAGCCAGCTAGGAGTTTGGCTCAGTGGCTTAAGTGCCTGTCTGGCAGGCGCAAGATTGTGAGTTCAATCACCGGTACCGCGGGGAAAAAAAAAAAAAAAAAAAAAAATATATATATATATATATGCCATTGCTTATATTTACGGAACAAACAAGAATTAAGATGAGAGACTACAATGGCTATAAGACTTTTCTTTAAAGCTACTGTCAATAAATAAATAAATAAAGCAAGCTACTGTCATGACAATAGGAAAGAGGAAGCACAAGAAATTTCTAAATAGTCAAGAGATTTGAGTTCCTGGGTACATTATATGCCTCATAGTCAAAACAACTCTTCTAATTGTAGCAAGTTCCTTCAGATCAAGATAAACGTAGATGTGAGAAACTTTAAGTCCACAACCCAATCTTCATTCACCCCATGATTATAAAAGATGGTAACTTTTCCTCTGACCACAGCTACCAGAAATAAAAAACTACATTTCACATATCATCCACCTTTCTTACAGGTTCTGAAAAATGATACTCACAATAAGCATTGTGACCAGAAGATTCTTTTTGGTGACTTGAGCATGAGAGAAGATATAGTTCAGTACAGTGTTCATGTCACTTTTGTTCTCTTCCCGAAGGGCAAACACACATTTGTCATAGTGACCTGCAAGCAGCAAGAAGATTTGGTCTTCATGAAGGCTCACAGTAACATGGTATGTGTTGGTTTCTTAATGTTTATAATTCACCAGATAAGTAGTGAGAAAAACCATAATAAGAATTTTCTTGGATGGATATGTACAGAAATTGCACTTTGGTTACTAAAGGAACACTAGACTAGGAGTCATGAAAATCTGCATGTAAAACCTAGGCTCAACCAGGTGTGGTGGTGCATGCCTATAATCCCAGTGCTCTGGAGGATAAGGCAGAAGAACAGCAAGTTGGAACCCATATGGACAACACAGCAATTTAGGGAGACTGTCTCAAAATAAAAAACAATAAAAAGGGGTGAGGAGGAGCTCAGTATGAAGGCCCCAAGATTAAAAGCCAGCACTGCAAAATAAAATTAAAAAATAAAATACTTGAGCACAAGGCATAGCTCTGTTACCAGCTTCCTTTGTGCTCTTGAGCAAATCATTTGGTCTCTCCAGGTCTCACATGCATTATACTAAATAAATTGGAAGCTAGGTCTAGTGATGCAGGCCTATAATCTCAGCACTTGGGATGCTGAAGCAGAATTACTGTAGGTTCAATGCCAGCCTAGACTACAAAATGAGTTCAAGGCCAGCCTAAACTACCTAGCAAGACTCTGACTCAAAAAAACAAAACAAAACAAATAAGATAAAATGAAATAAAATGATTGGAGAGGGGATGTGCCTTAAAGACAAGAGGGTTTGGGAAGAATTCCCAACCCCATAGTTAATCTAATCTCTCTCATTTAGTTCCCTAAAATGATTTTCTTAGAAAAGAGAGTTCTGCTGCTTAAAAAGAAATGTTGATATCACTAAATTTGATCTCGAAGGTCTAGTCTAGCTAGATGTTCTGGTTCTACATTTGACATCTATTCACCCTCACTACTAGGAATAGTTTTAGCTCAAGTTTACCCATAAGGCCACCTGACAGATTGGTTCTAGGTAGAAAGTTATGCCTAACGTAAGCTTCTGGTATATGGCAGTAATACATACAATAGGAGATAAGAAATATTCAGTTCTTAGAAAAGTCTTACCTCAGAATTAAATTCCTAAGAAGCATTAGTGTTTAAATATTCTCAAGGGTCAGAATTTTAGGAAATTATGAATTAACACCAAAAGATTATCACCTCAGTTCAGGTTCCATGTTAAATTACAAACCAGAATAGTGATATTCAAATTGCATTTACCATGATTTCCTAGAATTGAACCAAAGCAACTTTCATGTATCTATTTTAAATATCAGAGATTAACATACACATTTTTCTTTCAAAATGAAACTAAAATATGCCAAGCATGGAGGCTCTGTAATCCCAGCACTCAGGAGACTGCAAGGAAGGAGTTCTACTCTGAGTTCAAGGCCAGCCTAGGCTACATAATGAGTTCAAAACCAGGCTGAACTACATAGTGAGAGTCTGTCTCAAAACACACAAACAAAAAATTAAGTTAAAATATATTTTAAAAGCAGCAGACAACAATATCTAGAGAGCTGTAAATTTCATAAAAGAGCTGTTTAAAAATTGGTTGTTCTTAGGCAAGGTAGCTTAGTGGTAGAACAATTGCCTGGCATTTATAAGGCCCTGGAATCTGTACCCAGAACTGCAAGAAAAAAATTGGCTGTCTTACATAAATTCATATGTTCTATCAAGATAGTTTTGAAGTGATAACATAAATGTATTTTATATTATGAATTATTAGGAACTGGAGAAATAAAAAAATATATTTAACTGGGGTGGGAGGAAACACTAACAAAAAGAAAGTACTGATGTTAACTATCCCCTCTCCCTTTTTGACTTGCTCCTTTTAAGAACTATTAATTGTGATATACATACACAGAACACAGAAAATATACACCAACAGTTTAAATACTCATTATTCCAAAGCTACTAAATTTTCATAGAACATGTTTAGCACGTTTAAATAATCTGTATTCTTCATTACAATTACTAAGTTGAGTTTCGTATTTATCATTCTTCTGCTTTTATTGATACTTACCACCAGAATATGCACAATTTAATTTTTCCTATTTTCAAACTTAATAAAAGATGAAATCACAAGCCAGACATGGTGACATGTGCCTGTAATTCCAGCATTCTAGAAGGGTGGAGCTGGGGGATTGAAAATTTGAGCCTAGCCTAGGTAACTTCAGGAGACCCTGTCTCAAAAAATAAAAGGGCTGAGGATACAGGTCAGTGCAAAGACCCTGGGTTCAACCTCCAGTACCACAGCAAATACGTGAATGAATGAATGATGTTATTTTCTAAGTTGCTTGTCTGCAGCAATTGCTATACCACAAAAAAATACAACTGAACTTTATATGTTGACATTTGTATCCAGCAACCTTGCTAGACTTTAAATAATTTAATAATAAATTTGAGAGCTTTTTGAGTCTTTGAATAAGACATCATATCCATCTATTAATGGAAGATCTATGCCCTTACTCCTTTTGAATCTTAAACCTCTTAATTTATCTTCTTATCTTACTGCCCTGGCCAGGACATCCAGCACAGAAGTAGTGGTAGCAAATATCTTTGTCTTACTCTTTTTTCTTCTTTTTTCTTTCTTTGGTACAAAGAATTTTTTTTTTTTTTTTTTTTTTTTTTTGGTGGCACTGGGAATTGAACTCACAACCTTGAGCCTGCCAGACAGGCACTTAAGCCACTGAGCCAAACTCACGGCCCTCGTTTTTTGAGGCAGGGTTGCACTATGTAGCTCAGGCCGGCCTTGGGCTCACGTTGTAGCCCAAACCAGCCTCAAACTCATAATACTCCTCCTACCTCAGCCTCCCGAATGCTGGGATTAAAGGCGTGTGCCACAACACCCGCCTGGTACCAAGAATTAAACTCAGGACTTGTGCTTGTCAGGCAGGCTCTGTGCTGCTGAGCTAAATCCCTTTTGTCTTACTCTTAACCTTCAAAAAGAATGCTTTCAACGTTTTACTACTATATATGATGTATGCTGTCGATTTTTTGTGGGTCCCTTTTACAAGATAAAAAAATTCTACTTCATTCCTAGTTTCTAAAAGTTTAGCACGAATGAATGTTAAATGTTGTCAAATGCTCTTCTCCTCTGTCTCAGTTGATGACCACATTTCTTCCTGCTTTAATCTATTAGAACATGATAAATTATAATGAATTAATCAATTATTCCCAAATTAAACAACTTTGCATTAGTGAGATAAAACTAACTTAGTTGTATCTTATACACTTCCAGGTTCAATTTGCTAATATCTACTTGGGGAATGCTAGTCATGAGTAACAGAGCCATATTTTAAAGGATGCAAAGGGCAACAAAACAGAAAACAAAATTTTAGGTACTGTTTCAAATTCCATGGTGTTTCACTGCCATCTTGTGGCAGGAAGCAATACCAACAGTACACAGCTTTAAAACTTAGCCAAGGAGTTTCTCACGTAGACTATATATCATTCAGGGAAGCTCTGAAGAGAAAGCCAGAGATAAATTCCACCTAAATGATTTACAAAAAAGTAGTAGAAAAGCAGAGCGTTTCCCATATGCCTGTGGTTGGATTACTTCTGAGAGGCAAGTCCATCAAGAAATTTCTATTTCAACCTAGTCGAGATTCAACCAATTTCATTATACAAAGTCAAGAAGATGTCAATAGAAAATACTAATGTCTGCTAGAAAAATTACCTCAGACCTCCGTCAGAAGCACACTGAATTCACAATTTCTCAAGCTGTTTTGGTGCCAATGGAATATGGCAGTTTAGTTTATAAGGTAGCAATGAATGGAGAAAGTTATAGAAAGTGGTAGCAAGGCATAATGGCACACACCTGTAATCCCAGCACTTCAGAGGCTGAGGCAGGTGAGTCACAAATTTGAGGCCAGCCTGAACTAAAAAGCAAGACCCTCAAAATACCAAGGGAAAAAAAAAAAAAAAAAAGGAAGTGATAAAATGGCTTAGTTCTCACACAGTCCTATAGGGATACTTTCATTTGGTCATTGGAATTACAAATTTCCCTAGAAAGAGATTCCTCAAAAGGAAGTTTACCATTCTGGAATTGTGTCTCTACTTTCAGGTACTGCCGAAGCAGATCCATCACCACAGCCTTCATGTGGCCTCGGATGCCACTTCGGTATCTAGGCAGATAGAAAAAATTTCAAATGAAAAAATCAACAGGCCAACACTATTAAATAATAAACCCAGAGGCCAAATTTACTTTCTAGATTTTCCCATGGTTAACAGCTTCTCCTCTGAATATATATGGCAGGATAGGGACAAGCCTAAAATCAACCAAACAGATGAATTTAAATCCCAAGCCTAAAAGTAACCTTACTACAGATGAGATCTTTTATAAAGGATAAGAGAAAAAGGAAAATAAAAACAAAACCAAAAAACTTCATAATTCCACCTATCATTCTGATTCAGTTCCCACTGCTAAGTTGAAATTATTGCCACACCTTTGAAATGGCAGAGACTGCTGAAAAATTTTTCAGTATACTGTGTTAAAATTGAAAATATTCTATGAATATCCTTTTAGTACAACTGGCTCTTTAAACTGAAAACAACAGCTGTGCAAGGTAGCACACTCCTGTAATCTCAGCTCTCAGGAGGCTGAAGCAGGAAGACTGCTATGAGTTCAAGGTCAGTCTGGGCTACATAGTGGGACTGTGTCTCAAAAACAAAACAAAACATAAAACCAAACAAAACAAGAACATATGTCATACTGAGTCCTGTGTCATAAGAAACATTATGATATTCATCAAAGAAACAATAGAATTGCTCTGCCTTAATGATGGATGGAAAGAATTAAGGAATCAGAAATACTGAGTATCAGAGTTAGGTCACAATCCTAAGATATTTTAAAAATATAAGGTACCTTCTGAGGTATAAAGTGCTTTCTAATTTATTGAAGTCAGACATGAGAGAATACTAACACTCTTCATGATCATTTAAAAGAAAGACAGGTGCAGGCATGGAAAGGACAGGAATATGGAGTTATATATGATTACCTCTGTACTAGTTGAACAATGCTTTGAGTGTTCATAAAGAAAACTTCTCGTTCAGATTTCCGGTTCAGTGTAGCTGCATGACTATCTAGGATGTTGGCAATCTAAGGCATAAGAAAAAATAAATAAATAAAGCCCAGTCTAACAAAGGACCCAAAACATCAGACTCTGCAGCACCATTACTAAGAATCTTCTTAGTTGTAAAATACCAGTTCCTACCTTTAACATGTTGGCAGCAGCTGGAAGTCACCAGGCATAGTTTAGGGGCTAACACTGTAATAAGCAAGCAACTTTTGGTTCTTTTGACTCTGACACCAATGGAATCATGACATCACAAAAACTACCATCTACCTGGAGGCTCTGATAGACTCTGATAGACAAGATCTACTTAAATTCAAATCCAAGTTTTACTCCTCACTTGCCCAGCTTTACTCCCTATGTAAATCTACTTTACAGGCAAAGTGGTTGGGAATGTAACTTAGTAATAGAGCACTTGCCTAGCACGCATGAGGCCCTGGGTTTAATCTCAATCGCCACAAAGAAAAAAAGGGTTGGAGGGGGGAAGGAAAGAATATAGGGAGGGGTTAAGAATACTGCTAAGAAGCCGGGCGTGGTAGTGCACGCCTTTAATCCCAACACTTGGGAGGCTGAGGTAGGAGAAGCATTGTGAGCTCGAGGCCGGCTTGGGCTATAACGCGAGTGCAAGGCCGGCCTGAGCTACATCGTGCGACCCTGCCTCAAAAAACTAGGGCCAGGAGTTCGGCTCAGTGGCTTAAGCGCCTGTCCTGGCAGGTGCGAGGTTGTGAGTTCAATCCCTGGTGCCGAGAAAAAAAAAAAAAAAAAGAATACTGCTAAGGAAGTAAAGAAGTCTCTGACAATAAAATTATTACTGTATCTCTTGCTTTATATTTATGAATATACCTCTAATTAGAGAACAACCCTAAGAACAAAGTTATATGGATTACACAGCCAAAGCATACTTTTCTCACACAAGATGCTTTATATTTCATATATACTGCTTTCATTCTTGGGTTCATATCCTGAGGCAGTGTGAACAAAGACACAATGCTTAAAATTTTAAAAGCCAACATCCAGACAGTAAGGAAGATCTAAACAGAACTGAATTCCACAACATGACCTCCAGTGGAAAATAGTAGTGTTACCCTATAAATACCTGCTGGCTGGGAAACTGACAGAGGACTGATGTGATGTTGCTAGCATACTGAGCCATTTCTTTCTTGATTGACTTCTCCACATTGAGAGGGATACGGCCAGAGACGCTGGTCATGATATCTTGCAATTCTAGGAGAGGCAGGGAGGGATCTCTGAGGGTCTTCATTAAGCGCTCCACCCAGTCTTTTACCTGAGAAAAAATAGAAAATAGGATCTAGTTATAATCTCCCAAATAAAATGGGATATTTGAATTCACTATCACATAATATTTACTTCAATATTGCAGAGTAGCTGGGTGTGGCAGCGCACCCCTGTAATCCTAGCACTCAAGAGGCTGAGACAGAAGGATTGCTGTGAGTTTGAGGCCAGTCTGGATATAGAGTAAGACCTTGCTCTCCAAAAAAAAAAAAAAAAGTAGAGTAAACATCAAACACTGGCTCTATTCTGTTTTAAAAAGAATTAATCACAACTAAATGTGAAATGTATGACAAAGCTAAGAGGCAAGGATTTAAAGACTGAATCATGCAACTAAAAAGTAGGAGAATTCTACACCAAACAGCTTTTTTCTATCCCTCTAAAAAATCCACAAGAGACTTTATTTTGGAGGAGAGAGTTGATTCATACCCTGCTGCTAAAGAAAGGATCTGGAAGGCAGTATCCATTCATTACATTGACCAGATTATCCAGGACATAGTGGAACACTCGATGGAGCTTCTCGCCTCTAAGTGCTGTGCTCTGGATCCGTGGCAGACTACCAGTGTGAAGCTCAGCCTGTCGATCCCAACAAGAAATTGTCATTCATTACCTTCTATTCAGGCACAAACACACCACTGTATCTCAGAGCCATCATTCAAAATCAAGACATCTCATGAGCACACCCACCTACTATGAAAGACGGCAATGGAAGACACAAAACAAGAAAATTATAGCATCTTTGTATTATTAAATTAATTCTTGCAAATTCTACTTCCACAGTATGATAGGCACAAATACAAGGCATAAAATCAGAGGAAAAAGAAGTGTAAGTAAAAAACAAAACAAAACAACAACAACAAAAAAAAACCGGGCAAACTGAGCACTTCCTCCTCCAAACCACAACGTTCTTTAGCTTTTGAGGGCAATAGTCCCTTTCTCCTCACCTGCTGAACCTTGCTGGGGTTGTCCAATTGCATTTTGGCTATTACACAGCCAGGATCAAGAGCTGTTCCAGGTCGTTTGACATAATGGATGCAGCCAGATTCTGAAGCTGTTAAGGTCATCACCATCTTCATTACCTACAGTTGAAAATAAATAAATTAGAATCTAATCTCTCCTTAGATAAATGAATGTTTTAAAGAGATCAGTTTTTCCCTTAGCAGCTTAACCCCAAAAAAGTGGAAAACTACCAAAATCTACAGATTATCAAGGTGAGAAATTAGAACATTTGAATATAGCTTTGAAGATTAATGACAGTTACTAACAGTTCAGTTGTTTCTAACTTTTGCAACAATTTGTGATTTTACTTAGTTTGTACTTAGAAGTGATGAACACTTTGGCCTCCTCTACTAATGAATAAGGTACTCTAAGAATGTCTACTTAAAATATCCGGGAGGTTAAAAACCTAAAGACTACCCTTCATTTCTTTCTTTCATCTACCAACCAACCCTAGCCAAGTACATGTTCTAAATTTTTCTCAAAAACCTTTTGCCATGGCATTGGTTTAGGTGCTACTCATTTCTGGCTTAGAGTACTTTACTTCAAAAACCTCCTAAAAGTTTTCACTACCTGCTATCTGCCTCCAACAAGGTCCCCAAAAACAATCATTCAAGAGGTCAAATCTTAGATCACTTTTCTGCCTAAAATCCTTCAGTGATTCCCCACTGCCTTCAGGATAGTCTAAACTTACTTATATAGCAAATACGATCCTTCATGACCTCACATTCAAGGGCTCACATTGCTTCTTTAGTACGTTTGCTTGCCACTCCCCATTCAACCTTACCCTATTCTCAAACAGTACTAATAGGTACTTGCAGCTCCTAAATATAGAACACTCTTTCTTGTTTCCATGTCTTTATATACAGTATTCCCTTAACTTTAAACACTCTCACATGCCTTTCTTCACCTGATTTAGTACTAGCTATCTTTCAAAACTTAGATCAAATGTGCCCTTTTTCAGAGTATCTTCCCTTACTACAGACCCTCAACTTGGGCTAGGTAGTCCTCTGCACTTGTGCTTTGTTCTCTCAGAATTCATTTCATCAATTGTTTGCTTTGTGCCAACTCCACCTACCATATGTTTTCTGTATAGTTAGCAGTTGGCACAACACTTAACAGTCAGTAGGTGTTACTGTATAGTATCTATTTTTAGAACCAGAGTTTCTTCACTTGTCAAGGCAAAACAGTGTGTTTTTTGTTTATAAAATTTTAAGGTTCAGAACTTGAATTAAACCAACTGATGTTCTTTCTTTTCTATTTCCTTTCTGCTATTTTTCAGTTTGAGTTTATTCCAGCTAACCTTTTTCCTACACTCCTCCCCATGACCAAACAGTCTATTCATTACCCTGACCTCAATCTCAGCGTAGCACTGGCCAGCAAACACATGTCCTCCATCCTCCACAATGTACTGGATTAACTTCCCAGCAGAAGGTGAACGCATCACTGATGGGTCATTTTCCTTCTCAAACACACAGGTTTTATTGCCAATGGTGATGCGATATCTAGGAGATAAATGGGAGCATGTGAGCTAATAACGTACCTCAGGATATACAGAGGAAGAGCAGAGAAGGTCATTCTTAACAAAAACCAAAAACCAAAAAACTTAGTCAATACATGAACACACAGAGGACATTCCTTGTGTCATTTTTACAATTTTCTCCAATAAGGGTCAGAATAAATAAATTCTGGTATATTCATTTAAGGAAAAACTATATAGTCATAAAATGACAGTCACCTTTACTTAAAAAAATACAAAGGCTGGGTACAGTGGTGCATGCCTGTAATTCTAGCACTCAGGAAGCTGAGGCAGGAGGATTCCTGTGAGTTTCAGGCCAGCCTAGGTTACATAGTGAGCTCAAGCCCAGCCTGAACTACATAGCAAGCCCCTGTCTCAAAAACCAAAAAGAAAAGAAAAGAAAAAAAAAAGAAAAGAAAAGAAAAAGAAAAATTCCACCATGGTGGCTTACAGATTTTTTTATTATCTATTCACATAAGAGTGATAGGGAAACTTGTTTTCTTTTCTTTTCTCCCTCAATAAATGAATTTTTGCCTAGGATGGCCCCAGACTCCTGGACTCAAGCCGGCTTCCTGCCTCAGCCTCCCAAGTAGCCAGTACTACAGATGTGCACCAGTATATCCAGTTTCTGATATGTCTTCTATTGTAAACACTTCTGTAACACTGAAGTGCATACACTTTTAATTAAAAATGAATACACTAGCCAGGCATGGCAGTGCATAACTGTAGTCCCAGCTAGTTAGAAGATTGAGGCAGAAGAATCACAAATTAGAGGCCAACCTGAGAAATTTAATGACACTCTGTCTCAAAATAAAAATTAAATCCCCCGTACTGCTAAAGGTGGGGGGCTAGAAAAATCCTATAAACAAGCAATACTAAGAATAAAAATTAACACAATGACCAGCACTCAGTCATGTACCTGTCCACTTCCTCCTTCATGTACGTGGTGTAACTACTGCCATCATAGGACAAGAGCAGTCCTCCGTCACTCAGCCGATGGACATCCACTTCCACACACGAGCCATTCATGATCACCACATAGGAGTTGGGAGACTGTCGAGTTACCTGTAATGAATAAGAACCAGCAGAAATAAGTTATTCCTTCTAGGTAGAGCCCCAGACAAAATTTCCATATTTCAAGATACATGGAAAAAAATGTGTTACGGAGAAGGAAATTCAGGGCCCTGATGCTATTTGCATCAGCATCCATCAGTCTTGGCTCAGTCCTGGTACAAGCAAATAAGGCTACTTGAGTTGCTTCTCCGTGCCCTAGTTTCCCTGCCCCTACTTTATTTCTCAGCTGTAATGTAAGACTGAAAACCAGTAAAACACATTTTCATAGAATCATCAAATACTGCTTCAGCTATTCACACAAATAATGACTGTAATTTCACTAACATCGCCATCCTTACACTAAACCAAACCTTTTCTTATCTCTTGACATAAAGAGAAGTAGGTAACAAAGAGAGACAAAAACGAAGGTGCAGGCTTCTGTGGGGTTTGCATACCTTAAGTACATACTTGATTCCATCATAGATAAGCTCAACATCTACTGTGTTCAGAAGTGTATGAGCAGGTAGGACTTGACCCCTGAAATAAAAACAGTACTTCTAGAAAGTTCTAATGGTTTATAAAGGAATCTCAACAATATTTGGTTGTGGCATTTCCTGAAATAGCAAGGTGAGAAACAACCTAAATGACTCTCCGCCAGGGAGTGATAACATAAATTATGCAAAAAACATATAATGAAGCTTATTTTTTACTGAGATAAAACACATACAACAAAATGTAGTAGCTCAATCATTTTTAATGTATAGTTCTACCATGTTAAGTATATTTACATTACTGTGCAACCAATCTCCAGAACTTTTTCATCAGGCAAGATCAAAACTCTATAACCACCCAATAACTATTTCCTACTGCCTCCTTCCCCTAGACCCTGACATGTTCTATGAGACTCATTACCCTTGAGATTTCATATAGGTAAAATCATACAGTATTTGTCTTTTATGTGGCTTATTTCACTTAGCCTAATGTCCTCAAGGTTCATCTATGCTTTTGTTTGCCTATTTGTAGTACTGGAGTTTGAATCCAGGGGGCACTGAGCTATGCCCCAAGGGTCTCACTAAGTTCTTCCAGGTCTCAAACTTGGGATCTTACTGCCTCCGCCTCCTGAGAACCTGACATTCATCCATACTCTCCTGTTTTGTTTTGTTTTTTTCTGTGTGTATGATTTTGCATTACTGGGGATTGTACAAGCTACATAAGCATACTAATACTAAACTACATCCCCAGCCCTCACTGTTTTGTTATCGTATGTCAGAATGGCTTTCCTTTTTAAGGCTGAATAATATTCCATCACTATGTATACACTACATTTTGTTTACTCCTTTATCCATCACTGGACATTTGAGATATTTTTACTTTTCAGCTACAGTAAATAATGCTGTCATTAACATCAAAGTATCTATTTGAGATCATGTTTTCAATTTTTTTTGTAATACTCAAAAGTGGTAATCCCAGATCATATAGTAATTCTACTTTTAATTTCCTGAGGAGTTTTATTACTGTTGTCTATAGTGGCTACACCATTTTACCTTCCCACTGAGAGAACACAAATGTCCCAATTTCTCCACATCCTTGCCAACACTTGTAATTTTCTGTTTTTGTTTTTTATAGCAGGCATCCTAATGTATGTCAGGTAATAGCTCATGGTGGTTTTGATTTGCATTCCCCTTGTTAGCATAGTTAAGCATCTCCTCATATTTATGACAATAACCAGCCATTAAAAAGAAAGATGAAGCTTTCCATGTACTATTATGAAACACTAGACTACACCATTAAGTGAAAAAAAACAAGGCAAAGAAAAATTTACATTTGAAGAAACTATTTACATTTTTAAAAACCTGGAGGTAAAAGAAATACATATCATACATGTCTCTGGAACACGGACTGACTAAAAGGAAGGACACTGGGTGCTCAAGGAATACGAACAAGAAGGAGATTTTCATTACATGTCTTTTTGTGCCTTTTGAATTCTGAACCATGTGAATATACTATCTGTTCTTAAAAATAAACAAACAAGCCAGGCATGGTGGTGCACACCTGTAATCCCAGCAATCGGGAGGCTGAGGCAGGATGATCGTTGTGAGTTTGAGACCAGCCTGGGCTACAAAGTGCATTCAAGGCCAGCCTGAACTGCATAGTGAGATCCTGTCTCAAAAAATAGGGCCAGGATTTAGCTCAGTGGCGGAAGCACCTGCCTGGCAGGCGCGAGGTTGTGAGTTCAATCCCTGGTACCAAAATATAAAAAACACACTTGAAAAATTAATAAAGAGAAAGAATGATAAGTCAATGGTGGCAAGTTGTTAGCAATTGCTGAGTATACAGAAGTGATAAATACTATTCATGCAGCTCTTCAAAAGCTAAGTTATAAAAATAAACAAGTTGGGCTGGGGATAAAGTTCAGTGGCACAGCAACTGCCTATCAAGAGTGAGGTCCTGAGTTCAATTCCTGGCACCAAATAAATTTTAAAAATAAAAATAAACAAGTTTCAAATTACACAAGTTTTTGAAATAAATTAAAAATTAGAACATCAACGTAAGGCTGGCTTGCAGAGGAGATTGTATGTGACACATTTGTGCATCAGTAGGAAATGACTTAACAGAGATTTTTATGTAGAATAAAAATAAGAAAGACTGCATTGGTAAAAAGGGAACAAAGTACTGAAGGAGTCAAAAGTCATGCTGAGGGATTTAGATTTGATACAAAAAAGAAAAACAAGTTGCTGAAGGTTTTAGTGTTTGGGAGTAACATAGTGAAAGATATTTATCATAGTGTTTGAGTAACTGCAATCTCTGTTCAATTTTCAAAATTGTGTTTCTTTTCTTCCTTTCAGACACTTCAAAAGGGAGTTGATAACAACAGAGAAAGAAATAAAGTGCCTGTGATTAAAGTGTTTTAATATGATTAGCCCTTTGGGCAATTCTTCTGGAAACTCAAAGGCACAGCTTAGTCTCCAGAGTAAGTGTTAGAAATTAGTTCAGCCCTATAATATGTCTGACCTTTCAGTTGAAAGACTTGTGAGGTCACCCTGAGTATCAGCCTCAACTATTAATTCCTGAAAAGTGATATAGATAATACATGATATATTTAAGGTTCACTGAGAGGGAGAAATGCCAGATCTTTATCACAATGGTTTGGGGAGGGTTTATTTTGTTGTTGTTGTTGTTTTTTGTTTTTTTGAGCCATGTTATTTGAAAATAACTTTTATTTTTATTTTAAAGGGAATAAAACAAACAAAACAAAACAGAACAAAGCAAATCAGAACAGAACAATGCAAGCAAAACAGGACAGGAAATCAGCAGTGGCTACCATAATATCTCTTGTTTTATTTAAAATAGTTGTCCATATCTTCACATGTAATAAAGCCCTTACACATTGGAGGGGCAGTCAGTGTAGAAAGTGCCTGGGACCCTACAACTAGCTTGTTGGGAGGAACCCAGGAGAAAGCCAAGACGAAGGAGCAAAAGGCAATTTTAGACCTCCAGCCTACACAGAAGAAGCCTGGAAGATAGTCATGAAAGAAAATGGAAGTCACACACCTGAAATCTCTGAGAGGATAGCAACTGAAGGAAAGAAACGACTTCATGAGACTGTAAAATAATCAGATCAGAAATAAAGTCTCAGGTAAAAGAAGAAATCACAAACATGATGAAAGAATTGCTGAGCATATCTAAAAAAGACAGATAAAAAAAAGAGGAGCATAGGAAAATGATGGAAACCTTGAATGAACTACACACACACACACACACACACACACACACACACACACACATTATTATTATTATTATTGTTATTATTATTTTTTGGTACCAGGGATTGAACTCAGAACCTCAGAACCTCGCGCCTGCCAGGCAGGTGTTTAAGCCACTGAGCTAAATCCCTAGCGCTATTTTTTGAGACAGGTTCTCACTATACAGTTTAGGCTGGCCTTGAACACACTTTGCAGCCCAGGCTGGTCTCGAACTCACAATGATCCTTCTGCCTCAGCCTCCTGAGTGCTGGGATTGAAGGCATGTGCTACCATGTCTGGCTGAATGAACAATACAGGAAGGAATTACAATGCATGAAACAGATTCAAAGAAATATCCAGGAAATTAAAAAGTCGATCAAAAGTTGGCAAAACTGCTTGAAAGAGAATGAAGATAGATCTTCGGACCTTGAAGACAGGATCGCGGCTTGCGATCATGAAAGGAAAGATCTCTTAAAAATAACAAGGAACCAGGAAATAACAATTCAAGGGATGCAAGACAACACAAAGAAAAATAATTTAAGAGTGACAGATAACAGTGAAGAAACTGGGGTCAACACAAATGAAATAAAAAGGCTATTTACAGAAGTAATAGCAGAAAACTTCCCAAACATGGGAAGAGCTTCTGGCATACAGGTAAGCGAGGTAGATAGAACTCCAACTAGTCAAAACCAAAGTAAATCTACACCTATACATATAATAATCAAGATCCCAGAAATTCAGCACAAGAACACAATATTAAAAGCTGTTAGAGAAAAGATACAGATCACCTATAAAGAAAAACCCATCAGAATCATGGTCTGAAGAGTTTTGATGCTTGCACAGAGCAGAATGTTTACTACAGCTGGATTTTAGGTTTTAAAAGAGCAACCTGTTTCAACTGTGGAATAAGGTAATTTCTAGAATCTGAATTTAGAGTTGTAAAATAATTTGCCATGAATTAATACATCTCCTCTCCTTCCCTTGCCACCAATCCATGAATAAAAAGTAGCATTCCCAAGCTACCAGGAAGGAATAAAAAAATAAGTAAGTCTTTGAATGGCAATCCTATACTCAGGACCAATGGTTAGCTTACACACCCCATAAGAGACAAACTCTACCTTTCTAAGGAGTGAAGGAAGTTGGAGATGCTATTCCGCAGGTTCACATCTGCCACGTGGAGAGCTCCACACACGACTCCCAACATAGTATCAGGTCGTTCTGCCTAAAACAAAAAGATGACAGATCAAAAGCATAGTCACTTATCATAGCCACATAAGTGAAATCAGGCTCACGTTTGTTGTAAATAATAATGAAGAGCAATCTCCATCATTATTGCCTGACTGATTTTTGAAACCCCTCAAGAATCAAATATATTTACTTTGAGAGCAGCTCAAAAATAAATTTTTGTCCAAAATAAATTCAAAAAGGTTTCAAAATTTAGCTACTGATAATCTTAAACAAAAATGGCAGACTGTCAAAATACGGACATTTAGACAATTTACATGAATCTAATAATTTTATACAAAATTTTGGTTAATTCAGAATAGCCCAGCACTCAGTACCAAGAGATGATCATTGATTTCATTAGCACTTAGTAGATATGGAAACTGCTACCTCTGATTCAGACAGAATGTCAATGAAGAAAGTTAAAGTAGTATTCCAATCCTTGCATGCTTCTCTTCAAGTATACAGTGGAAGTAATACAACATATAAAATAATTCTGTAGCACAGGCACTGTAATTTTATTTATTTGTTTATTTTTGCTAGAGATCAAACTCAGGGCCTCATGCATGATAGGCAAGCACTTTACCAGTCACCTACATCCCTAGCCTAGCAGAAGGACTCGTACAGTGCCTAAAATCATGCCTGCTCCTGGATTTTTCCAGGTAGATATTAGAATCACAAAATTTCACCCAGTGATAGGGACTACATACACCTCACACCTACAAAAACCTAATCACGGAGGATATTTAAGGCAAGAAGAGAAACACACCTGTACTTTTTCTGCTATCAGTCTGTCCAGCCAGCCAGTGTCAATTCTATTCAACTGAAAGCTTTCAGTCTCTAACAATTTGATCAGGTATTCAACCGTAGTTCGAAAGTCACCTCGAATAGATAGTTCCTTCAAAGCCACCACCATATTTCTGGGGATAAAACAGAACACATTTGGTTTCAGAAACAATTATTTTAGTGTTTTTCAATCATTTTAAAGAACTGCTGCCAGGCATGGTGGTGCGTGCCTATAATCCCAGGATTCAGGAGCCTGAGGCAGGAGTATCACTGCAAGTTCCAGGCCAGCCTAGGCTACAATGTGAGTTCAAGGCCAGCCTGTACTGCCAGCATAATGAAACTCTGTCTCAGGAAAGAAATAAAACAAAATAAGGAGAGACAGTTCCAAGAACAAATGAGGGTGAACATGTTAGTATGCTCATTCAGGTACATTCCAGATAGAAGAATTAGCAAGAAGTCAGTAAATTTATGAACTCGGAATAATACTACCATAAGAGTATCAGCAAGATACATACATTTCATTATATCAGGTACAAATTATATGGAAACCACCTTCAACTTTCACTTACTAGGTTTCCATCATTTTAATCTCTTACTAGGCATTAATTTTTCCGATCTTTATATTTTACTTACTTTATTAAGTTGTCGGTTGTTTATTTATTTTTTGGTACTGAGACTTGACCTTTACACAGAGACACATGCCAGTTTTTTCTATTTTATACTGTGAGACAGGGCCTTGCTAAATCACTAACATTCCCCAGACTGGGCTTGAACTGGGATCCTCCGGCCCCAGCCTCCCAAAATGCTGGGATTATAGACATAAACCACCACAGATGGCTTCAGCTAACTTTTACCAAGTGTAATATAAAACCAATGTTTCCACCCTTTCCTTTGAGATAGGTCTTTACAGTGATACCCAGGCTGGGCCTCTGCCTCTCAAACAGCTGGGATTATAGGTATGTGCTATTATGCCTGGCTATCATCCTTTTTTCTTTTTGCAGCACTGGGGATTGAACTCACAACCTCGCACCTGCCAGACAGGTGCTTAAGCCACTGATCCAAACCCCCAATCCTAGTTTTTTTGAGGCAGGGTCGCACTATGTGGCTCAGGCTGGCCTTGAGCTCACTTGTAGCCCAAACCAGCCTCGAACTCACAACGCTCCTCCTACCTCAGCCTCTCATGTGCTGGGATTAAAGGCGTGCACCACCACGCCCGGCTATCATCCCATTTTTTAAGAGAAAGTTAATATAATTGTATTTCTCTTTTTAAACATTTGCAAGTTAAGCCAGGCATGGTAATCCAGGCACTTGGGAGGCTGAGGCAGCTCACCGCAAGTTCAAGGCCAGCCTGGGCTACATAGTGAACTCAAGGCAGCCTGCACTACACAGCAAAACCTTGTCTCAAGGGGGAAAAGAAAATTGGCAGGGCCAAGGGTACAGCTCAGCAGCATAGCACCTGCCTGGCAAGCATGAGTTCCTAAATTTGATTCCCAGTTAAGGAAAAAAAAAAAAAAGCAATTGAAAAAAAAAAGCACTCTGTCACCCAATGAGACATAGCTATAAGCTGAGACTGGCCAACAAAACAATGTCTGAGCTCCAGTGTGAGCGTTCTTAACATTGGCAGAGCAGAATACGGCAGTAAAAGAAATTTTGGTTTTTAAAAAGTGAAATTTTATCAACGTTCTTTTCTGGCACTGCTGTAATTTTGAAAAATTTCACTTATGTAAATGTTTTTAATAAATGGGGAAGAACTGTAAAGGACAAAACAGAAACAGTGAGACTTCTCTACTTCTGAAAATATTAAAAACCAAGGACACTAACAAATACTAATAACTTACTCTGCATACAGTTTAAAGGTCAGGGGAAAAATATTAAATATAAAGCAATAAGCAATTAAAAAATAGAAAGAAGGGGTAGCACAGTGCAGCACAGTGGTAGAGTACTTACCTGGAATGTATGCCATCAAAAAAAAGAAAGAAAGAAAGAAAGAAAGAAAGAAAGAAAGAAAGAAAGAAAGAAAGAAAGAAAGAAAGAAAACAAGCAAGCAAGCAAGCAAAGCAAAGCAAAGCAAAAACAAGAACAGAAAAAAAAAACTAATTTAATCTGAAAAGGCATTTTAAAATACATAAGCTCTCAAAATTACTTCATAGTGTTCAACCATTTAAGTGAACAACATTGTTAATTTGATATTTAATGTTTACAATTAATAGAATCCTACCATAACATACCAGGTATATCTGTACAACAGTTGCATACTATATAGCACAGTTAAGTCTTATATATGTAATAAAGACAATTCTTTAATATACCTTTCATAAAATGAGCAATATAATTTTATTATTTTAAATGATCAGAAGAGTACATCATGTTGACTATACTTAGTAACACATCATATACTTGAAAATTGTTAAAAGTAGATTTTAAATGTTCTCCCCCCAAAACCTTAAGTATGGGAGATAATGCATATAATAGCTTGATTTAACTCTTCTACAATTTCTATACATATCAAAATATCATGTGGTATATTGTTATGCTTTAAATCTAAAATGTTCCCCCAAAAGTCAAGAGGACCTGGTTGGAGCAATTGTATCACTGTGGGACCTGCAAATATGTACTCTTGTCTCTGGCTCCTCTGCTCTCTATCTGCTTCCTAGCCACCATGGCATAAATAGTATTTCTGCCTTGGAACCTGCTGACCACGAACTGAACCCACTGAAATTCTGAGTCCAAAAGAGCCTCTCTAAAGTTGTGATTGTCAGGTATTGTGTTTCAGTGATGAAAAAGCTGACCAATACAGAAAACTGGTACAGAGAGTGGGGCTGTTGCTATGACTGCACCAGACCATGTGGTTTAGAAGCCTTTGGAATTGGTCTGTGGGTGTTTGGATAAATTTGGAGATGTAGGTTATAGAAACCCTAGAATGCTATTAAGCAGAGCTTAGAAGCAATTTTGGTTAAAGCGCAGAAGACCTGAATGCTGCTAGGAATATAGACAGTAAACGCCAAGCTGATGAGAGTATGAAAATGACAACCGTACTGGAAACTAAACTAGAGGCCAATTCTGGCAAAGAATCTGTCTATATTTTGTCATATCCTAAGACTCTGTATGAGGCTGAATTTAACCCCTTACAGTTTACCCTGAGCTTCACTCAGGCAGGTGTCATTTCAACCAGTCAATTCTTGTACTGAATAAATTTGATAAAATTGTTATTTTTATATTTCCTGTTATAAGAGTTAACAAAAAATGCAATTTTTGGTCATCTTGTATTTAAATAATTGGACTGGTAAATGGCTAAAGGTGGCAGACTAATTGATTTGGTGGAGGAAATTTAAAGGCAGCCCAATTTTCAGATATACAGTGAAAAACAGGAGAAAAAAACAGCTAAATGATTTGAAAGATTTGCCATTGCATCAGAAAAAAAGCTGACTGTAAAGTTGAGGGTACTAACAGCATGACTGTTGAATATACTAGCATTAAAAAGGGTAAATACATCAGGACAATAGGAAATGGCTTGAAGGCATCTCAGGAATTGGCCAGAACTCCCCACCCTCACAGCCTCACAGGTATAAAACTACAAAGCTTTCAGGGCCAGGAATTTAGCTCAGCTGCATAAGTGCCTGCCTGGCAAGTGTGAGGTCATGAGTTCGATGCCATTACCAAAAACAAAACAAACTATAAAGCTTTCATTTGAAAAAGGAGCCCCTGAGACTTTGCCCTGAGAAGAACTTAAGGAATTGGTTCCCTGCGATTCATTTTGCTGTGCTCAGCCAACCAGGCACTCAGTGGCCACTACATGTAGCCATGGTCCAAGAGAGCCAGGCTACTGCTTGACTTGGTGACAGATCTTGGCATCATCAATGTAGTACTAGTTTTTAGGTATGCACAATGCAAAAGTTACAGGATCATTGAGCCTTCCACCTGGATTTCAGAAAGCTAGGTAAAAATGTGTGACAGGATCCCTGTCCCTGCTAAAAGTCCTTGACAGGGCGATGTACACAGCTGTGAGAATGACACTGAAGGTGTAGTGAAAACCCTAGGAAGTTGGAGATGCCAACAGCAGGAACATCTACTGAGGAAAACTGCAGAGTGAACAGAGCCAGCCCAAGAAAGGCTGGGAGGGCTGCAACCAGGAAAGCAATAAGGAGCAGGGCTGCCAAAAAACTCTCTGGAATTCACAGATCACCACCACCTCCCTGAGTTCTGGTCATGGAGCTACAGGACTTAGTGTTTGAGCTACTTAGTTCTGCTCTTGCTTTGGTCACATTAGTTTCTATCCCTATTTCTCCATTTGGGATAACAAATATTTAACTTTAAAAAAAATTTTTAAAGGGGCTCACAGCTAAGAGTTTGAGTTTCAGGAGACTGTGAAATTAGACTTTTTTGCTATGCTAAAACTGTTTAAACACTGGCAACTCTTAGAAACTAGGTAAATGTATTTTGCATGAAATGTACATGAGCCTTTTGGGGGACAGGGAAGAATGCTATAGTTTACATCTAAAAGGTCCCCCAAGTCTCGTGTTTCAGAGGTGGGGCCTGGTTTGGTGTTTGGTGATGTAGGTCAGTGGGGGTGTCTTCTTGTCCCTAGTTCCCCCTGGTGGTCAAAGTGGCATTTCTTCACTATGCCTTTCACCACCAAGCCTTGAAGAGTTCTTACCAGGGACTGAAGTGACAGAAACTGTGACCAAAAATAAACCTTTTAAGTTGGGAGTGTTGGGTATTGTGTCTCAGCAACAGGAAGTAGCTAATACAATACATATTCCATAAATACACAGAATTCTTCCTTTTTTCTTTTTTTCTTTTTTTTTTTTTTTTTTTTTTTTTTTTTTTTTTTTTTTTTTTTTTTTTTTTTTTTTTTTTTTTTTTTTGCTTTTCAGCATTCCCCAGTTTATTTGAATGTCATTTTCAGATAACATGTGGAGCAGCATATGGAGATGCCCCTATCACACCTGTGGAGGGAACTAACAGCAGTGCTTACATCAAGCCCAGTAAAGAAGCTGCCATTCTCTGCAGTTTTCTGTTGGGACTGGGAGACAGCTGCTTTAATACCCAGCTGGTTAGCATCTTGGGCTTTTTCTATTCCAAAGACAGTGCACCAGCCTTTGCCATCTTTAAATTTGTCCAGTCTATCTGTGCAGCCATAGCCTTCTTCTACAGTAATTACTTTCTCCTTCATTGGCAACTCCTGGTCACGGTGCTATTTGGATTTTTTGGAATGATTTCATTTTTCACTGTGGAATGGGACGCCGCTGGGTTGTGGGCCAGGACTCTGACTACAGGAGCATTTGTCAGAAGCTAGAGAAGAGCCATGACAGCTGCACTCATCTTCAGCAGGCAGAATTCTTACTTCTTGAACATATACCTTTGTTTGTTTTTTACAGTGGTGAGCATGGAACTTAGGGCCTCATACATGCCAGCCAAGGGCTCCATTACTGAGCTACAACACCAGCCTCCCAAAATTTTTAAAATCACATTTACAGATGGATCTTGAGGCTGAGGGATCGCCACCACCACAAAAAATAAAATGAAATAGAATAAAATAAAATCAAATTACAGCTATACCTTTATTTTGATGACAAACACTTATCTATAACTTATTTGATACTATACTCTTGGTCAAGAATCTACCTCCTGCCATAACAATAATGTTCCTGTGAAAAAAAACAGGATAAAACAGGATACCTTTAAAGCACTGATTTCATAAGTCAGGCATGGTTGTACATACCTGTAATCCCAGCACTAAGGATGACAACAGCTCAAGGCAAGCTTTGAGGCCAAGCTGGACTACAGAGTGAGACTCTGCCTCAAAAAATATAACACCCAATAAATGAATGAATGAATGAATAAACAGGCTCAGAACAACAGAAAAACATCTGCCAAATAATGCATAATTTAATATAACATGATTCTAGTACAAACTAAGATACATTTCTTTTTTTTTTTTTTTTTCAGCACTGGGGATCGAACTCACAGCTTCGCACCTGCCAGACAGGCACTTAGGCTGCTGAGCCAAACTCCCAGCCCTGGTTTTTTGAAGCAGGGTCGCACTATGCAGCTCAGGCCGGCCTTGTGCTCGTGTTGTAGCCCAGGCTGGCCTCGAACTCACAACGCTTCGCCTACCTGAGCCTCCCGAGTGCTGGGATTAAAGGCGTGCGCCACCACGCCCGGCTTAAGATACAGTTCTTAAAAAGGTTTTCCATAGTACTTTGAGAGCCAAGAACTATTTCTATTCTTATGCTCATTTTATTCAATGAAAATTAGCACAAATTTATTTTACAAAATGCTATCAAAGCTGGGCGTGGTGGCACATGCCTTTAATCCCAGCACTCTCCAGGCTGAGGCAGGAGGATCACTGTGAGTTGAGACCACCCTGGGATACAAAGTGAGTTCAAGGCCAGCCTGAACTGCATAGTGAGACCCTGTCTCAAAAGATAGGGCCAGGGATTTAGCTCAGTGGCTTAAGCACCTGCCTGGTAGGCACAAGGTTGTGAGTTTGATCCCCAGTACCAATCAATCAATCAATCAATAAAATGCTATCAAATATCATTATACTCACGAAATTGCTTCTTCTCTGTTTTCTCCCCAGGAAAAGCAGTGACCAAACTGAGAATCAGCAAATTCATGAAGTCCTCCTGCAGCAGCAACACTGAAATAACCCCAAACATTCTTGTTGCTACGGAAATTTAGTTCCTGAACTGTTCCTGAGCTGGGCTTAAAACCCTATTAGAGAGTGAATAATAAAAGAGACTGCATTATAACTCCATGGAAGAAAACGCTGATATATTCAAAATTCAGGCTCCATGTTAATTATAAACAATTGCAGAAATGAAGCAGAAAATCCATAAAGGCTAAGGCCCAAAGTTACTAACACACTGAGGACTTTATAGTGCCTAGAGTGGGATTAGATGATCACTAAAGCAATGATCACTTATCTGCCCTCAGAAGCCTGTATAATTTTCCCTCTCCAGAAGGGGACCAAGAGTTGGAAGGAGTAGGAGGGAAAGGAAGGGTAGAAGATGAAGAAAAAAAAAGAGAGAGAGAAAGAATTAAATGTATTATGTACCAACTCCCCATGATAAGTATAATCATTATGTACTGTAAACATGTATTAATAAAAAGAAAATTTCCCTCTCCAGAGGAAGTCCCAAGGTATTTCAGAAGTATGCCCTCAAATACTACCTTAACAAAGCCGGGCGTGGTGGCGCGCGCCTTTAATCCCAGCACTCAGGAGGCTGAGGTAGGTGGAGCATTGTGAGTTCGAGGCCGGCTTGGGCTACAACGCGAGCACAAGGCCGGCCTGAGCTACATAGTGCGACCCTGCCTCAAAAAACCAGGGCCGGGAGTTTGGCTCAGTGCCTTAAGCGCCTGCCCTGGCAGGCGCGAGGTTGTGAGTTCAATCCCCGGTGCCGCAAAAAAAAAAAAAAAAAAAAAAAAATACTACCTTAACATTAAAATCCATGAAGAAAAAAGGAATAAACCCTTTAAGTGATGGGTTACCTCATCTGGATTTTCACTAGTGATCCGGGCAGCAATAACATGACCCCTTGGGCAAGGAACATGAGCAGAATTTTCAAAATCAATAGGAGCATCACCCCACGGAGATACCCCATACATCATCCGGATATCCTTGATTCTAAATAGAGGGATCCCCATGGCAATCTGAAAGATAATACACATCATTCATTTTTCACTGCTACTTTCCTTAAAGTGTGGAGGCTATCAGATTACCCAAGAGATCTTTCATTCTTAGAGTCACTACCTAAAATGTTCTATTTTTATAGCCTGTAGTCTATAATCATTAATCCTAGATTACTCAAAACTGAATATATCCCTACAGGTAAGTTGCTATAAGTGTTTCTAAATTCAAAATCCAATAGACACAAATTTCCATCTGCTGTCATTTCTCCTTCAAAAACTGAGAATGAAAATACCCAAGGGAAAAGTCAGTGATACTGGCCAGCCATGAAATTCAGACAACTACAAACTCTTAACAAGATTATAATTATCACTCCCATACCCACAAACCACTCAAAAAAGTAAATAAATCTTTAATCTTTAATGATATTACATAAAAACATTATCAAATTTTATCATTAGCTATTACTATGTCCCACTGTATTTATTTCCTTGGATGAGAGAAGACAATATTGATGGCTATCACTCTATGAATTAAAAAATAAACATGTAGAATCACAGTCTGCCAAGAAAAAACCAAAAACACCACTCTGATACAGAATTACTTCAATAAAAGACACAGGGAAAAGGAATAGAGGCTAATTATAATGTTGTAGAGTGTAGTATAATTAAACAATTGAACAAAATACACTGTTTTAAAAAGCTTTTTGCTAAAATAGAACCATGCACATCAGATGTGTCTGGACAGAAAATACAATAATATTCCTAGGTTTGTACAACATAAGGAAACCAGTCCTCACATGCATAACCTAAAAAGCATAAGAGAAATGAATATAAGGTATAACTCACATAGGAGGTACAACTCTTATCAGATGCTGATTAAACCAGTTTTTCAGGCATCACTCATATTCCTAACTCCACTTAGCTCTAACTTAAGCCCTCATCAGGGTGACTCACCTGGAGTTGTGCTGCAGGGAGATTGACATCAGCCACCATCTCTGTACAAGGGTGTTCCACCTGTAGCCGAGGGTTCAGTTCCAGAAAGTAGAAGCTGCCATCCTGGCTGTATAGATATTCCACAGTTCCAGCACTCACATAACCAACCATTTTGGCAAGTTTCACCGCACACTCAAAGAAGGATAAACAAAAGTAAGTATCTTAACTTGTCTAGTTGCAGGATTACTGCAGCTATCAACAGGCTCTCCCTGACTCAACTGTCCAGTGTTTGTAAGAGCACCCAAATACTTTTAGCCACATTTGGACAAATTTTACCTCTTCTGATAATTATATAATATCCCTACACATGGATGACAGACTTAAAGAAAAGCTAGGAGAAAAGAGTCACTTCAGATCATAACCTTATCCTATCAAAATAAGGACATTCAGGTGGGAATCGGGGAGGATGACAACAAATGCATGGCGGCAGACTCTTCATTATCCTCTAGTTTTGAGTATTTCCAGTATTGTATCTCCCACCCCTTCTTAGAAATGTGGCCATCAGCTACAGGAGGATTTCGCAACCTTTCTTAACTAGTGACTAATTTTGATGAGTGAGATGTAAAAACTGAATCATATTTTGAAAAGAAAATATCTTCCAATTCTGGCTTCTCATTATGCAGTGGAATGTCATCATGGTATTGCAAGCCAGTCTCAGCCCTGAAGATGAGAACACAGTAAGAATGGCAAAGTAAAATAGAAAAAACCCAAATCCCAAGAATAGAAATCCTGGAACAGAACTGTCCTATCAGTCCTGTAAAACTCACTGTTGACTACAATGGGAAAGAAAAACAAACTTCTATCTTATTTGCATCACTGTGTTTTCAAAATCTCTTTACTATAGCAGCTTAACTTGTATCCTAATTAATGTAGACAGTATTAGTAACTGAAGGTAGGGTGGAGCTCTGTAAAAAAATTAAAACTTGGGATGTTACTCAGCAACAGGGTAACGGATAACAAGAAAACAGAAACCACAGACTGGAAAGCTGATAGCTTCCTTGTTATGGCATGACATAACATTTAGTAAACCATTTCCTACAATAATGGAACACTGATCACACACCAACTAAGCTTTAAGAAAAATGGTTTGAGTCAGAATGTTAAAAAAGCAAACTACTTTGGTCTTCCCCCAAAATAAAAGACTGCATTCTCACCCTGAAGCAACTCAGTGTCAAAGATCAAATTAAGAGAGCTGCTTTAGTTGCAGCTTGCCTCAAGGTAGTCAACATTAAATTGGGGAGAGAGAGATGGGCCAGGCACAGAAGTCAGTAAACAAAAGAAGAAAAGTTTCTGTTTCTAGAAGTAATCTCTGAGTATGGTTACTCCAATATGAAGCTGATTAAAAGCAAAGAGCCCGGAAGCTTATTAAATTTTTGAGGGAAGTATATTTCAGAACAAGCCACAAGCCTATCCTTCAAAAGCTGTGGTTCATGCTTGGTGTAGTATTCGTACAGCTAGTAGGCTGTGAAAGTACCACCAAAGTAGGCATAGCTTGCAAAGTCCAATTCTCAGGGAAAACTAAATAAGGAAGAAGTTCTCAGAGAACAAAGTTGGGAGTCTTGCAGGTTAATGGGCAAGGGACTTAGTTCCAAGGAGCAAAACCAGGGGCAGCCAGAAGGTCAATTGTGGATTTCCTACTGTCCTATTACTGTTTTGTTTAGTTTCATTTTACTGCTTTACTACCTTTAAAATTTTTTTAAAAAAGAGATACTTAAAAGATTTTTGAAGGTGATAATGGATTTGAATAAATTCGCCTGAAGGTCTGATGATAATCCATAAAACTAGAGCTACTTGTTTACAGTGCACTTGTTAAAAATATAAGATTAAAAATCTCCATGTGCTCAAAAAACCAGGGCTGGGAGTTTGGCTCAGTGGCTTAAGCACCTGCCCTGGCAGGTGCGAGCTTGTGAGTTCAATCCCTGGTGCCGCAAAAAAAAAAAAAAAAAAAAAAAAAAACTCCATGTGTTTCTCTTGTTTAACTCTATTCAAAATAGTACATTTTTAAAAAGTATTGCATAATTTTAGAGCTTGAAATGTTCCTTGATAATTTTCCTACCAAAAGAATAGCAGAATTTCTTTTCCTCTAAGAACAAAATGTTATCAATTATCCATAATCATGCCTTGAAATTCCACTATTCTCAGATTAGTACATGAACTAAATAGAAATGTGGCTTTGTGTGAGACAGCAAATATTAAAGTATTTAACAGACACACCTGTTCCATGTGTTCGAACACTGCTGGAGTAGCAATAGCAGCAGGTGCCTCTTCAATAATCTTCTGATGCCTTCGTTGTACGGAGCAGTCACGGCCAAACAAAGAGATGGCATTGCCATACTGATCTGCTAGGATCTGCACCTCCAGATGGCGAGATTGTTTGGCTAGTCTCATCACAAATATAGGAGATCCAGGGACTTCAGCCTGAACCTATGTGAGAAAAGGAAATAAATTCTTAAGTGGTAAATATTTTTCCTATCCTGATAAGCTGCTTTGACTTCAACAAGTAAATGCTTAAAAGTGGCAGGGACTATTTTAATCAGTAGGGGTATAAAATGAATATAATACAGCTTGTCTATCTTTAGGATGCTGAATTCTTAGTTTTATAACCAATATTAACGAATACAAAAACATAAAACATCCAGTGTGTTAAAAGGGTGAACGACAAAATATTTTAAAACACGTACACAAACCCCACAACAAGCCAAAATACTGCCAACTACTCCACTGCCAAATGTACAATGTGTTCCAGACTAGACGCTTTCCTGGTTCACATTACATTACATACAGCATTGTTGTAAAGGACTTCCATCATCAGTTTTGAAAGACACTGTCAGTGAGGACAGAATCCTACACTGGTGATTTTTTCTCCGCGCTTTAAAAATACCCCCATGTTTTCTGGTTTCCACTGTTTTTACTGAGACTTCAACTGTCAATCTTGTTATTCCTTTGAAAGTAATCTTTTTTTCTCCAGCTTCAAGACTGTTTGTGTCTCCTTCTAGAGGGACAGGTGGCAGATTTACTGAAAGGCTTAGAGATGTAGTTTTCTTTTGTATTTGTCCTGCTTGGGGCTCACAGTACTTTTTGAATCTGTGCTTGGTATCTTAACAATTCAAGGAAATTCTTAGCCATTATCTCTTCACATATTGTCAAATATTGCTTTTGCTCCATTCTCTTTTTCTTCTCTTGAGAGTTAAAGTACATGACATTAGATCATTTCACTGGACCACAAATGTCTTTTGTGTTCTGTATCTTTTTTGCTCTGTTTTGCTATATAAGTCACTTCAACACTCAATGGCTTGCTTAAAACATCACCCTTCCATTTGCTCACGATGCTGTGTTCATCTGTATCGTTCTGGTCTTGAAATCATATGCACATAATCATCTGGTGGTTGGAGTGGGGCTGAATGGTCTCACTCACAAGTCTTGTGATTTGTACTGGCTGTTGGCAGGTAAGTCTAGGGAGCCTTAACTGGAACATGCTCATTTCTACTGCATATAGCCTCTTATCATCCAGCAGTCTAGACCAACCTTCTTCAGGACAGTGTTTCTACAGGTTCAGGCAAAAGCTGCAAGGCCTCTTGAAATCTAGGCTTTAGTACTTACACAATACTTTGGCCACTTTTTAATGGTCTAAGTAAGCTGTAAGGTCAGCTATGATTCAAGGAGTGGGGAAACAGATGAACTTCTTGAGGGAGAAATGGCAAAGTCACATTGCAAAAGGTGAACACACAGGAATGGGAGGAGTTATTGTGGCCATCTCTGAAAACAATCTGCTATACCCTGTGGCCACAATAATTCACATACCTCCCACATGCAAAATAGACTCACCCCCTCCCAAGACCCCTAAAGTCTCATCCAATCATGGCATCAGGCTTGACATCCATTTTTCTCATGAGTCATGTCCAAAGCAAATAAGGATCCTTGGGTGCAGCTCCTCAGGTACTTTCCTGATCCAAAGACCTGGGAACTAAAAAGACAAGTTATCTGCCCCAACACCCCCAATATTTAGTGATGAAACTGAGAGAAAGAACTTCAAAAAACACTTTTGTTCAAAGAGGAGAGGATGGGAGGTACACAGCAGTCAATGGTTGACAGCAACTTTGAAATCCAGATGGGTACATGTTGTCAGGTTTCCTTAATCCAAGGATAGAGATTTTTTTTTTTAATGTCATTTCCGTTCTTGGACATGGGTCACTAATACAGAGTACCCCTCTGACCTCTATACCAAGAAATTCACCTTTCATTATAAATAACCAATGTTTACAGCTGAACAGTTTTTTCAGTCTACTTCTTAACCATAAAAAGTTGAAGGCCCAGAGGCCTATTTTCACCTTCAACTGTTTGTACCCATCTTAGTTCTTTTGGTACATTTATCAATACAAGTCTCTTGACAATTTTGTGGCTTTTTTATGGATCATAATAGAGATCACTGCTTAACTCAAAAGCCAAATCACATCCGTAATTCATTTCTGCACAGACCTCTTTATACTTTGCCCAAGTTTGGCTGCTATGTAATAACATCCTGAATATTATGAAGCATACTTATTATTTTTTGGTTGAGAGGATAATCTACCAAATTACTTAAATACTGCCTGAAATATTTCTTTTTCTCTTTGTACCAGGGATAGAACTCACAACCTCGTGCCTGCCAGGCAGGCGCTAAAGCTACTGAGCTAAATCCCCAGCCCTATTTTTTGAGACAGGGTCTCACTATGCAGTTCAGGCTGGCCTTGAACTCACTTTGTAGCCCAGGCTGGTCTCAAACTCGTAACGATCCTCCTGCCTCAGTCTCCCAAGTGTTGGGATTACAGGCGTGTGCCACCACACCCTGCTTGCTTGAAATAGTTCTAAGAATATAGTCACAGGTACTCTTGACTTGATCCTGAGGTAATTTTTACTTTGCAAATCTTTTGGGAGCTGGAGAAACTGGAAACAGGAAAGTCATTTTCAAATCCAACAAGTTCTGTGCACTTTTTTTTTTTTTTTGCGGCACCGGGGATCGAACTCACAGCCTCGTGCCTGCCAGACAGGCGCTTAAGCTGTTGAGCCAAACTCCCAGTCCTAGTTTTTTGAGGCAGGGTCGCATTATGTAGCTCAGGCCGGCCTTGCGCTCATGCTCACATTGTAGCCCAAGCCGGCCTTGAACTCACAACGCTTCTCCTACCTCAGCCTCCCAAGTGCTGGGATTAAAGGCGTGAGCCACCACACCCGGCTTGTAAGTTCTGTGCACTTTATACAGTATTTCCTTTAAATTCGGCTTACAAACAAAAGATCGTCTTGTGATGGCGTCATGACTTTCAGCTTTCTTTTGCACTTCCTTAGCATACCAAACTAGAAGCACTCGCTTTTAACACTGTATCTCTAAAATCCAATTCATGACTTCACTGAATATATTCTCTTTCAAGTGACACAGACAACACTTTTTGCTAACTGTTCCACAATTATAAAACATGAGTTTATCTTTTTTACAGCCTCCAGTAGAGTCTGTTCATCATTGCTCCATTTTTTTAATATTGTCATTTTTCTACAGCCTGCCTATGAGCCAATTTCAAAGGCAACGCGTTTCATTATGGCAGTATCATATCTTTATGTACCAATTCCTGTGTCAGCTATTGATCAATACCTAACCAACTTTCGAAATTCTAGTGATGTGGGATAGTAACCATTTTATCTGCTCATGAGAAAGTAATTAGCTTTTAGACCTAGACTTACTTGGTTATTTTGTCACTCATGCAACTGTAATCATCTGTCACTCAACTAAGGCTGGGTACTTTAATATGGTCTTGTACGACTCAAATGTAATGTTGGCAGTCAGCTAGTAGAACTAGGAGGTCTTAGCTAGGACAACTAATTTCTGTTTCATGTGGCCTCTCTCTCTTCAGTAGGTTAGAATGAGTTCTTCACATGGCACTGAGAACTTTTCTCAAGAGGGCAAGAAGTTTAGCCTTCAGAACTTTACATCATTTTGGTCACATTCTACTGGTCAAAACAAGACACAGGGCAGTTGAATTACAAAAGGTAGAAAAGGAGACTATACTTCTTGATGGGAGGATTAGCAATATCATACTGTACAGGGAAAGGTATTAGTAATGGGAGAGTTATCATAGTCATATTTATAAATTATATCCTATAGTGCTCTTTCCTATACTTTTTTTCCTGTTGTTTCTCTTCATATCACACAGTCTGAATAGTCTTCTAACCTATTTTCCAGTGAATAATTGTCTCTTAAACTGCATTTAATACGCTACAGAACTACTATACTGAACTTCTCAATTTTAGTCCATGCATCTTCACTTTTTCATTATGGTTTCTCATTCTCTGTCAAAATTCTCAATGTTGTGTTTAATTTCCTTGAACATACACTTGAACATAGTTACTTTAAAGCCCTTGGCAGATGGGTCTATTATCTAAGTCTTGTGGATCTGTTTTTACTGACTATGTTCTTCTTGGTTTTCAATCATGTAATTTTATATGCCTGCTGATTTTTAATTGAGTGCTTAATGTACCACACCAAAAAATTAATAGAAATAACTTGATATTCTGGATACTATTTTTTGCTGCAGAAGATTCACATTTATTTTCTGTAGGTGGCTAGGGGCACTAATAATCCTAAAGCATGTTGCTTCAATTAGAGGTTGAGAGCTTTGAATCTGAAATTTAATTCCTGGGAGGACTGGTCCACTTCCACTTCATCATTTCTCCTGTAGTATAATAATCACAATCTCCACCTAAATTGAGAGAGTTTTCCAGGGTTCACTCCTCAGCAAGTCTAAAGTCTAAACTTTGTCCTCTTAATCTTGTAAGACGATTAAAAACTCTGATCAGCTTTTTAGTTACTTCTTCTTGAACTAGAAGATACCTCTATGGAAAAAGTGGCCTCAAATTCCAGGCTTACTTCTCTGGGATTCTGATTCTCCTATAATTCTTCACTCTCTTACAAGGCCTATGATGTCTTAAGACAGACTTTAAAAACAAACAAATAAAATCTTATTCTGGTTTTTTTAGTTTCTTCTCATTGGGAGAATTAGATTGAATTCTGTAGCTAACCATTTGTGGAACTTAAAGAATTTTCACATAAAACTTAGTGTTCTAGATTCTTTAATTATTCGATTCCACACTAGTAAGTTAACATGCTTTTTCTTTTGTTTCTAAGACTAAAGGTCTTTTCTCTGGACTATGAAGCACTGATGTACCTATAAACTAAAATTCACAAATGTAATGTAAAAAAATGAGGCAATATTCAACTTCTGACATTCAAAATAGGATAATGCAGTAAAACAATGATTTTTATCATTTTTTTAAATCTAGTTTATCAAATCATAGAAGACCCACCTCATAAGAGTTTTTCCCTTTAGCCCTTGACAGTGAAACTGCTGAATGGTTTAAAAGGGGGTAAGGAGAATGCAGGTTCAGTAGCACAGCACTTGCCTACCCTTGGTTCTATCCACCCAAAGGACAAATAAAAGAAAACTAACAGGGGCAGGGGAAGGGAAATAAATAAAAGGTAATACAAAGTAGACGCTAGGAAAACTAAGAAAAAGTGGGAAGCTAAGAAAATAAAAAGACAAAACCTATGCCCCAATTTTCCACTTACTTATTTAAGCGGTAGTGTGGATTGAACCTAAATCACCTTACAGGCTAGGCAAACACTTATCCCCAGCCATTTCTTACTCAGAGACATGGTTCCACTAAGTTGCCCATGGTAGCCTCAAAGTTGCAATCCTCCTGCCTTGTTCCCCAAGCAGCTGGGATTACAAGCAGGCACCACCATGCCTGGCTAGTTGGTGTTTTTTTGTTTTTTGTTTTTCTCTGACATATCTTTTCCTTGCTAGTAGGAGAAAAAGAAGTGAGACAAATATATGAAGGTAAATCTAAAAGCAGTGTAAAAGAGACTCTTGTAACCCTTTTCTCTAAGATTCTAAAAAGACATCATTTCTTTGGTTGCCTCTATAACCAAAGTATAGCACAGCAATATCACCTTGGCTACAAAGCAGAGGGTAAGGCAAAGAGGCGAGAAGAAGCTTTTCTGAGCTATTCTCAGTTCTTATATATGGTCCTGCCATGAGTTACCTGTGCAAGGATATGGTAACCATACAGCACAGGCTAGGTTGCAGACTTGGGCCAGCAACACATGGTAGAAACTCAGGAACTCAAAGCTATTTTGAAATGAAATAAGAAAAAGCTAATCAGAGAACCTGGATCTGGCCAGACTAAGAACAACCAGACCAATCTTATACTACCCATACCATGCTTTATCTACCATGTCACCAAAACAAGATAAAAAAATTGTAAAAGACATAGATTCTTCCTTGCCACTATGAAGCAATATATACTGGATAGGGAAGAGCTATCTTCTTACACAAGAATAACTATGATGTCTGAATTATCTAATTGAATAAAACTTTCATTACTTTTTTTCCTGTTAATAAATAAATGAAGGTTAGAAAGGTTACATAAGATATACACAAAATTATTTTCTGTGCATCCAAGTTATACAAATTGTCGCATGAGTTAAATCATGCATCTCTGATATACATGTTAGTTCAAATAAACAAAAACAATTTACACTCTACCTGTCTGAAGAGGTTAGGAAAATCATCTGCACTGTTGACTTTTCTGATGCCCTTCCCTCCTCCTCCTTCTGAGGCCTTGATCATTACTGGATATCCAACTTCTTCTGCTGCCTTTAAAAAGAAAGGGAAAGATAGAAGAAAGAGTGGTATTAGTAGGAAAAAACTAGCAAGTTCTCCTTTTAAGAATGCAGTCATTGGGGCTGGGAGTTTGGTTCAGTGACTTAAGGGCCTGCTTGGCAGGTGCGAGCTTGTGAGTTCCATCCCTGGTACCAACTAAAAAAAAATTTTAAAAAATAAAAAAATAAAAGCTTTGCCGGGAGTTTGGCTTAGTGGTGTAAGCGCCTGTCTGGCAGGCACGAGGCTGTGAGTTCGATCCCCAGTGCCGCAAAAAAAAAAAAAAAGAATGTAGTCATTTAATTGGTCTATGCATAGTAAAATACAAAGATCCTCAAGACACTACTATGTGAAAAAAAAAGGTAACAGAACAATATATGTAGTATAGATTAAATCAAAACAAATGATCTTTTTTTGTAAACTAAAAAATAGTTGAATATTGGTGTTTTTGTAAGGTTCAATCTAAGATAATACCATGCAGAAGTCAAAAACAAAATTAAATGTGTATGTATGATTGTATATGCATTCATATACCCACATATGTAAATGTAAAGAAATAAACTCTAGCACATACAACAGTGGTGATCTATGAAAGGAACTAAACTTTTACTTCTTGCTATTTATATGTCTGTTTTGTTGGATTTTTCTTCCTTTACAGTATGCAGGTATGTAAGTATTATACATAATTTTTTTTAAAAAGATAAATAGTTACTTAATAATGCTGAGGGCCTGATTATAACTTCTAAGCACACATAAGATTCAAGAAGTCAGAATTATTAAGTATCCAGAAATTTTCCCTATTCAATTTTTTATAAAAGATAAAAATAACACGATCAGGGCTGGGGATATAGCTCGAAGTGCAGCACCTGCTTGGCAAGCACGAGGTCCTGAGTTCAATTCCTGGTATCAAAAAACAACAACAAAAAAGAATTTAAAACAAAAAACAACAAGATCATAAAAAATTAATTTAGTCAAAAAAACTAATTTTCAGGCACATGCTCCAAATGCTATATATTTATAGTACTGCAGAAGGATCAGGTCATAAACCTAAAATTTTTGGAAATATTAACTATATGTCAAGTAGGAAGCTGATTAAATCGATCTGTCCCACGTACAACATAGAATTCTATACATTTATCAGAAGGAATAAGGTAGTTTTTATATGTAATGCTATGGAAGATTACCAAATTGTATTGTTAAAGTAAAAAGTAAACTGAGGAAAAGCTAACCAAAATTGTATAGAAGCAGGTCATTCCTTTATAAAAATATGCCATTCTTTAAAGGTTTTGCTATACTGTAAGACTATTCTAAGATACATCATCAGAAAATGACCATTTCAATTTGCATCAGTGGATTAGGGATAAAAATCCTACTTTCATCATTCCATCTTTCCTAAAATGTCTTCAGCACTATTCTTTTCTATAGTCATATAAACAGAATTAACAGGATGAACTCAGTCACTTGGTAATAGGTGATAAAAGAAAGATAATACAAACTAGGTGTGGTGGCACATGCCTGTAATCCCAGCACTCCAGAAGCTGAGGCAGGAGGCCAGCCTGAGCTACATAGTGAGTTCAAAACCATCCTGAACTGCATAGTGAGTTCAAAACCAGCCTGAATTGCACCCTGTCTCAAAAACAAACGAACAAACAAAAAAGAAAGCTAACACAAGCATGGAAAAGACTAAAAAAACAGCCCACAGAAAGCAAAAAGGTAGCTTTTAAAAAATATATGAAAGCCAGGAGTTTGACTCAGTGGCTTAAGCGCCTGTCTGGCAGGCGCAAGGTTGTGAGTTCGATCCCCGGTGCCACAAAAAAAACAAAAAAAACAACATATATATATATATATATATATATATATATATATATATACATACATATATATATGAAAGTACTAGCCACAGGTGACCCAGTTTGGGACCTGGGCATGGTGGCACATGCCTTTAATCTCAACACTCAGAAAGTTGACATAGGAAGATTGGAAAGAGTTTGAGGTTAGCCTGGACTATACAGTGAGTTCAAGGTCAGCCTGAACTACATAAGACACTATCTCAAGCCAAAAATTAAACAAACAAAAAATACTTTAATGCCACAGGGAAAATGCTTATATATAAAATTAAGTAGAAGCACACACACACACACACACATATATATGCACCCTAATTTTATAATTATAGGAATCTATTAATACAGATTATTTTATCAATCTATGAATCAAAAGGTTAAACTGGCTATGGTGGCCCACACTCATAATCCCAGCTTTCTGGGGGCTGAGGCAAGAGAAACTCAAGTTTGGCCCTAACCTGAGCAACTTAGTGACCTAGTGAGACCCTGTCTCAAATTAAAAAATAAAGATGACTGGAGATGTACCTGAATATGAAGACCCTGAACTCAATCCTCAGTACTAAATTAAATAAGTAAATAAAAAAGCTAGAAGAAAATATATAAATATGTTAACAGGCATTAGTACTGGATGGGTGAATTTATGTGTAGTTCTATCATATTCTCTGGCTTTCCAAAATTTCTACAAGTAACTCCGGTTTATAAAAAACAAAAAGAAAAGAAATGATTAACTAGCTAGTTCCTTACAAAAGGCTCCTACTATTTTGAGAATTATAGTAAACACAATAAAGCATTAGTAATACTAATTTTTCTTATTAAGGAGATTATAGGATTTTTAACTTGAATTTCAAAAAACAAAGCAAAATAGTTAAATGTTCTGTACTCCCATGGTGGGGGGCAGTACTAGAGATGCAACTTGGAGCATTTATATTGAGTGACATCCCCAGCCCTTTTTTATTTTGAGACAGTTTTGCTAAATTGACTAGGCTGGACTCAAAACTTGTGATCCTCTGCCTCAGTCTCCCAGACTGCTGAAATCAAAGGTACACATTGCAATGCCTGGCTCAGCATTCCTCTTGAATTTATAACACACAAACCAAGTGCAAACAGTGTATTTTTCTGACACAGCCTGTTTCATCATCTACCTAAGGCATAAATGACATTTCTAAGCAGTTAAAAAATGGAAGGGCATGCCGGGCGTGGTGGTGCATGCCTTTAATCCCAGCACTCGGGAGGCTGAGGTAGGCAGAGCGTTGTGAGTTCGAGGTCGGCTTGGGCTACAACACGAGCGCAAGGCCGGCCTGAGCTACATAGTGCGATCCTGCCTCAAAAAACTAGGGCCCACACAGCCAGGCGTGGTGGCGTACACCTTTAATCCCAGCACTCGGGAGGCTGAGGTAGAAGAAGCATTGTGAGTTTGAGGCCGGCTTGGGCTATAACTCGAGCGTAAGGCCGGCTTGAGCTAGCCCAGTGCGACCCTGCCTCAAAAAACCAGGGCCGGGGGTTTGGCTCAGTGACTTAAGCGCCTGTCTGGCAGGCGCAAGGTTGTGAGTTCAATCCCCAGTGCCACAAACAAAACAAAACAAAACAAAACAAAACAAAACAAAAAAAAGGGCAGGCCAGTGATGTCGCTCACGAGTACAGCACCTGCCTGACAAGCATGAGGCCCTGGGTTCAACTCCTGGCACAAAAAAAAAGTGACAGAAGGACAGGCATGGTGGTTACACCTATAATCCCAACACTTGAGAGGCTGAAGCAGGACTGCCATGAATTCAAGGCCAGCCTGAACTACACAGTGAGACCCTGTCTCAAAAATCAATCAATCAATCAATCATTTTTAAGAAGTGAAAGGGGTACAAACTAGAGAGAATTTTAAGGAAAGAAAAGGTGATGTTAGGGAAAGAATCTCCTTTTGTCCACATTCATGTTTCTACATGACTGGATAATAATTAGTAGTAATACTTTCAGCCTCTCTTGGTTCACGCTTTCATTCTTCCCCAAAAGGAAAAAGCATAAATTATGTGAATGACCAATTTGGAAGGAGAAACTGAGCATGAATTGCTTAACCTTTTCCCCTTGAAGATCAGCCCACTGCACAAAACATACGTTCTTTGTCACCTCTCAACCATATACATAATAAACTCAGTGATAAAAGTCATATCTCTGGAGAGAAAAATCGATGGCTATTCTGCATTGCCAGTGATGAAGTGAGGTTGGTTAATTCCGGCATTCAGCTTGTGAACCTCATAGTTGCCACATATTTTACATTTAAGTCATCTTCACTAACATCTCTTCTGTAATAAAGACATTTTGACTTTTGTGGCTTCTTCTAAACTCAAGCAGGTGGAGAAGTGTGTTGCTCAGTGGCAACCCTCACCACCCTAATGGGTGATAAAGAGAGAAAAACTCAATGCGTCCTTAAAACACTGATCTAATTACCTAAGAAATGTTCTGTCCAGATGAGCAGCTTGCTTCAAAGCCAATTTAACTGTTGAAGTTTAAAGTCATTTCTCCACTCTATGTTTAATAAACTCCTACTCTGACAACTCTTATGCTCTCATGGGAAATATATCATGATCCAGGTACCAAATCCCTGTATTTGTGACTATAATTGGGCAGGTGAAAGGTTAGTAACCTACCTTCAGCCCATCATCCACATCCTTCACATAACCTTTTTCATAGAGTTCCTGTGGAACATTTAAGATACGTTTCGAAAAATCATTTTCCTGCCAGTCCACACGAAGACCTGCAATACACAACAGTAGCTTGAGAGCAATTACAAGAGCTCAAGTCAGTTTTATGCTACACCTTTGTTAAAATATTTATCAAAAATTGAAGGCAGATAGAAGGTGCTCTAAAACCCTAATCAGTCCTTGGAGTTAACAGTATTGAGCCATAGCATGAACTGGCAATTTGGGTTCTTATGCTGGAAAAGCCAGGAGAGCTAACAGGAACCAACTTACAAAAACACAAGGACATACAAGACAAAAAAAAAAAACCAAAAAAAACCAAACAAACAAAAAAAACATAGCAGACTTTTCACCGCAACCCAGCAGGCAAAAATACCTTCAATTTGTGTGTTCAGGGCTGCTCCAGAGCCAGAGGTCTGAGAAATAATTCAATCTTTATGAGCCCTTGGAAACGGAAATGGCGGTTTTATTGGCCTCAGCAGAGTCATGATTCCATGCTCCCTGAATGCCCTAGTACTCAGCCTCAAGGGGAACACTATAGCCTCTACATTCAAACAAGAACAAATTAAATCTTTTAAACTATTTGACCCAGCAGGTCTGAAGAGGATATTGCAATTCCCCTGGAGAACCAGAGTAACAAGGGTTCAAATCTGTTCAGCCTCAAGACAACGGTCATTCTTATTTAAAAAAAGGTTTTAGTGTAAGTCTGCTCAGCATAAATGACCACTAATAAAGGAAAGTTCACATTTTTTATCAGCTATAATAATCCACATGGCACTCCTTAAGGGATTTGTCAAGAACAAAGCATTAAAAATTTTTCCTTCAGCCCTCTACATATCTAGAAGAAAGGTTGACTAATGATCTCATTTTCGACATCAAGGGCAACTGAAACTGAATGGTATTAGGCAAACTAAATTATCAGTCAATCATGTGCATGTGCTGACATCAAGAAAACGCTGGCAGATAAACATTAGGTTTTTAGGACTAGGTTTTTCCAGGTGATCCAGGCTACCCACTCCAAAAGCCTAATTGTCCATTAGAAGCCTACCTCTGAGGTATAGCCTACCTCAAGTAGATCTGAACCCCCAGAACAATATGAATTTTTCCAAATTAACTCCTAAGATCATTCCAGATCACAGTTTAGCATGTATGTGTCTGGTACTAAATTTGTATTACTAAGATACAATAAAAATTATAGGTGTATTAAACCAGGAAATACCAGCATTCTCTTTTTTTTTTGGCACCTGGGATCAAACTCAGTACCTCACACTTGCCAGGAAGGCGCTTATGCCACTGAGCTATATCCCTAGACCCAAGCATTTCTTATCAAGTATCCTAACATATTTTAAACCAATTTAAGCCCCACGGCATAGTACCAAATATCCTACTAAGCTTTTCTGCCCTCCAAGATACCAACAAGAAACAATTTCTTACCACTGCCACTCCAGGGAAGAGTTGGGATACCTGCAGTTTGAGCTACAATGGAAGATGCAATCTTATCCCCCAAAGCCCACATGGCCTGGCTTGGAGGACCTAAAAACAAAATAGTAAAACACAACTGTAAGATTCCTGCATCATTTCTGGCACATATATTTTTCCCTGTATTATAATTACTTTAGTGTTTGCCATGTCCCCTGTCCCCCATCACATAGCATGGAGATCTGAAATTTGATGTCTGAGACATCTGTGTTTTGACTCATCTTTGTATCTTTATAGACTCTAATGTAGTAAGCTGTTTGGACACAATGGGAGATCAATCTGCATAAAAATATGCTGGTTTGAATTCCTGAGAAAACTTATTTTATCACCCTTCATGAATCTACCTTTACCAATTAACAAAGTCATTTTTTAAACCTGCATGTTAAAGAAAGAATGACAAAGTCTTGGGTTCAAGTTTGAAATACTAGCCCTCATTGGTCTTAGGGGAACCCAAAGAACAGAATTATCTTTAATAATGTTTACACAGCAAGAAACACTGAGCCATACAATCTCAGTTTCTCTTTCTGCCATAATGAGAGCTGAAAAGTCAAAAGAAATAGCTATTATCCATAGGAATGTAACCTGTGTTTAAATATAAAGGTGCTGATTCACATTTAAGGGCACACTGCCAAGATATATTAAGTATTCGATTATCTTTATTGTCTAAAAACAGGTCCTTCTTCCACATGTTATCTTCAGGCAAAGTTGGTTTTTTTGGGGTGTGGGCGGGGTACTGGGGATTGAACTCACAACCTCATGCCTGCCAGGCAGGCACTTAAGCCACTGAGCTAAATTCCCAGCCTTTTTTTTTTTTTTCCTGGTACCAGGGATCAAACTCTCGACCTTGAGCTGGCTAGGCGAGCACTTATGCCACTGAGCTGAATCCCCGGCCCGAGGCAAAGTTTTAAAAAGGCGACTATTTTGTTTTGTTTTGCTTTGGTACCAAGGATTGAACTCACAACCTTCTGCTTGCCAAGCAGGCACTTACGCCACTGAGCTAAATCCCCGGCCCCGCAAAAGGCAAATGTTTTAGAAATCATTTTTTAGACTGCAGGGAAAATAACTCAGGGACAGAAAATACAATGAAGATGAAGAGAAAATGAAGAAGGGGGAAAAAAAAGTGAAAAAGGTTACTTTGAAAGTTACTGATTTGAAAAAAAAAAAAAGGAAAAACAAGCCCAGTAAATGTTAAATAGAAGAAAATAAGGCTACTATGGTTTTCTTCATGATAGCCCACCCTGTGTTCTTCAGAGTGTACTTCTTTTTCCTTCTTTTATTCAGCCCAAGTTTGCTCTGCAAAGCCAGTTTCTCTTCACTTTTACTTTTTCAAATTAACGTTTTCACCATTAAAAAAAAAAAGACTATATAATGGAATATGGACAAAATCAATAAAAGGAAAAAGAAAGACAGGAACTGCTTACCCATGAAGGCAATGCCATTTTTCAAGAGAAGTTCTGGGAGTTTGGGATTCTCAGAAGCATGACCCCAACCTGCCCACACTGCCTACAAGGGAACACAATGTGATTCAGTCTTAAAATCTGTACCAAGAAAACCATAAACTGTCCTACTCTCTATCCAGGTTGGCCCTACTAAATGAAGTACAGTTAGTTCTATAGCAACCCATGCTTAATTCAGATTCTATGCTTGGTTGCTGGCAAACTTTTTATAAAACAATAAGCAGTTCAATACGGCAAAACTTCTGAGACTGGTCAAAACCAAGCTGCAACTGATATTCAGATCATCTAGTCTTGTTGCTCTTTAGAAAACTCAATTTGTAGCTTTTCTGCTAGGCTATCTAGAGCCTTTTCTGGAAATACTGGCCAACCTTCACACACTCAATTATTTGGGCCACCCAACTTCACCTTTCTGTCTAGTAATTACACTGCCACATAAGTCTAGAGATTTTTTTTCTTGTTAGGTTTTAAGGTGTCTACTCTAAACCTCCTAACTCAACGTACTAAGAACAATCTATTTCTAAAATCACTGCCATGTTCTAAGCTAAGAATATTCCATAGGAAATAATATGTGCTTAGTTGGGATAACTCAAAAATAAGATGCACAAGTTTTTTTTTTTTAAAAAATCTATGAAGGCACCTTTCAAACCTATTTCTATTATGTTTATTTATTTATTTTTGTCTTTTGGAGACAGGGTCTCACTATGCAGTTCAGACTGATTGGTCTTAGGTTCACTTTGTAGCCCAGGCTGATCTCAAACTTGCAATGATCCTCCTGTCTCAGCCTCTCAAGTGCCAGGATTACAGGCGTGTGCCACCATGCCTGGTTTAGTTTATTTATTTTTAATCATTCTCTTTTTTCCATCTTTTTTTTTTTTTTCGGTCTATTTTGGTTATCCCACATAAAGGTAAGTAAGAATTTTCAGAAAAGATGCTTTATATAAAAGTTCCCTGGACATAGCCCTTCCCTAATTTAAAATAGCTGAATTTCTCTTTAAAGAACTCTCTTACTTGCACTGGGATCCTTTTAGCAATGTCAAGAATTAATTCCACATTTGCATAGTTGTTGTTGTTTGGTCCTCCAGGCACTGGCACATAATGATCAGCCATCTTAATGTATTCTGAAAATGCAAACAAATTAATAGAGAATACATGATTTGTTCTTAGAAATACAATCACATAGCAAAACCATGCAAAGGACAGGAGCAACCATGGAAGCAAGTAGCATTAATGGGATAATGTCTAGGATTATTTAGCTGAAGACTCTGAGTTTAAGTCACATATTTAGTTTTCTACAAAAAAAAAAATCTGTATCAAGGTTGATCAATCTGTCACTTAATGGGCCCAAGTATATTTACTCTATTCTGAGGAAAAGTTCTAACCCTGAAATCCCTTCTCTTTAACCTGCATGGTATCCCAAGAAAGCCCTTTTTAGACTAAATAGAAAAAGTTAGCTATAGACATCTGATTAGTACATGAAAAAATTTTACCAGGGATGTTGGGAGTAGTAAGTATTTGAAAGAAATTTTAAAAAGATAACGACTTTTTTCCTTTCTTTTTGCTTAGTATTCCCTATTTGTCATTTGATGTCTGTTATGGTTGATACATTGTGTTAACTTGAGAAGTTTAGAAGTTTAACTGAGAAACTCAGCAGGGAGCCAGGGTTCCTTCTTTGTAAATATCCTCAACCTGTGCAAAGGAGGGCAAGGAGATTCTGAGAGTGCTACATCTGCCCTGGAGGCTAAGGGTGGCCTGTGTACAATATAAGGGAGGAGAAGAGGCTTGTATTTTCCTGTTTTTGCTCTAGCTGTTGCCTTGAAATGTTGCCCCAGTGCCATACCACCCTGCCTTGGAACCAGCTGATTATGGACTGAAACCTCCAAAAACTGTAAGATAAATAAACCTTTCCCTCCTTCATTTTGGGTGTCAGGTATTTTGTTCCAGCAATGAGAGAAAAATAAAAGTAACCAAGACAATGTCTCTTTTTTCCTATTCTGGTAACACAATGGTAGCAAACTGCCTATCATTTTCAGAGACTTATTAAGTATTTCATGTGTTCATTACCTCATTTAATTCTCTCAACAATCCTATATACAATGGGCATTATTAGTGCCTAAGTCTACATGTAATTGCTTAGAGGAGTTAAGTAACTTGCTTAAATCCTTGTCAACTTATTAGTATTTCTTATATCTTGTTCTTACATCTGGTAAATGTAAACCTTATGTATTGTTCAAAACAAACGTTTATTATTACTATTATATAGAGAAAGCATGCTAATTTAGTCAGATCCTGTCTCAAAATAAAAAATTAGAATGGCTGATCTCCACTACTGGGGGCCATATCAGGAAGTAGGAGGAACACTAAAATAATACATCAGAATTTAATAAAAAAATTTTTTGAGACAAAGTTTCACCATGTTGTACAGGCTGGCCTTGAACTATGTAATACAGTCTGGTTTTGAACTAGTTATCCTCTTATCTATGCCTCCTGAGTGCTGGGATTATAGGTATGTACCAATAGGCCCACCTACTATTTCTCTTTTTTACAGATGAGCAGGAGCTTTATTGATTTCTTTAAAATAAGTGCACATGCTTGCCTTCTGATAACTCCTTTTTTTCAATTTTTATTTTTTACTAGTACATATTGTATAGTACATAATGTTACATTCCTCATGAGGAGTTAGTACATGTACATAACACATCTTAACTCATTTTCATCCTCTTCCCCTCCTCCTGTGCCCCTCCCTCCATCTCTTGGTCCCCTCTTCCCTTTTTTGCAAAAGATTTCTCTAGTTCTTATTATCTAGTGTTTGCTCTTCATTTATATTTTGGATTTATCATATAAAAGAAACTATGGGATATTTAAGTTTGTGTGTCTGATTTACTTCATTTAACATTAAAGGTTTCAAGGTGCATCCATTTTCCTACAAACTTAAGTTTATTCTTCTTTATGGCAGGGTAGTATGCCACTGTGTATAAATACCACATTTTGTTGAACCATTCATCTCTTGATGGACATATAGGCCTCTGCCTAGGGTCAGCTATCATGAATTGTGCTGCTATAAACATCGGTATGCAACTATAATATAATGTTTTTAACTATTTCAGGAAGATACCTAGAAGAGGAATACCTAGGTCAAATAGAATAACACTGTTTTTAAAAAGTCAAAATCAGGATGGGAGTTTGGCTCAGCAGCTTATGCACCTGCCTGACAGGCATGAGGTTGTGAATTCGATCCCCAGTGCCACACAAAAAAATAAAAAATAAAAAAAGATAAAAAAATAAAAATAAAATAAAAAGTCAAAATCATTTCATTGTCCCATCTCAGAGATAACCAGTTCATTCTTTGGTACACTCATAAGCCTAAATAGCCATAAACTGTTAGCCAATTTAACAATATATTGTTGATTATCTTCCCATGTTATGATACAGATATATTTAATTATATGTAATACAATTAATATTTTCATGGATACCTAATATCTCAATAGTACATAATTCATGTTACTACTAACTTGTTGGAAATACATGTTATTTGAAATTTGAAAAATATTAAAATAATGTATATGGGATGTGTTCCTAGAAGTAAAAATATTGGGACTTCCGGGAAGATGGCAGAGTAGTAAGATGCAGAGAAAACAGCCTCTCTGAGAGACACTGTCTAGACGCAGGAACATACCATCTTGAGGAAAACAAAAAGGAGGGAAATGGGTTCCTTAGACCCAGGAAGAGTCTGAAATCTGAATCAAACGCCACAGAGAGAGTGAAAAGAAAAACTTCAACAAAGAAGAAGGCAGTAGCTGGCAGTGCCTTCACCCAGAGCTGGACTCACTGTGTGAGGGGAGCTGTTGGAGGCCCGGGGCACACAGTCACGGTGTTATGGGTGGCTGGCAACCCCAGGGGCCTCTGCGGAGCCATTTGTTGGTGAAGGAGAGCGGCAGGTGTGGAGGACTGTGCTGGTTGGCGGTGAAAGCAGAGGACTTGGTCCTCCCGCGGGAGAGAGTGATTGCCCGGAGCCATTTTGGAGTTGGACCAGATAAGCCTGGAGCTAAAACTATTGCTGGTTTCCCCCAGCGGCTCCTAGCTGGGTGCAGACCCGTGGAGACTGCTTGGACTGCGGCGAGCCCAAGGAGTCTGTTCTCAAGGCAGGCCTGCTAAGGTTGTCTACTACTCCATCCACAAACAGTTGCTGGCTTGTGGGGGATACAGTGCCACAATTTGGGTTGCTGTCTCCACAGGCTATCTACTGGTGAATCCAGAGAGAATCCTGGAAGTGGACTCTTATTTTTTCTTTCTCTTTTTTTTTCTTTTTATTGTTTGTTTTGTTTAGTTTATTGTTATTATTATTGTTATTATTATTTTTGAATGTGAGTGTGGTTTCTGCCCTCCTCCTGGGTGCGGTCTTTTTCTGTTCTTCTTTTTGTCTCTCTTGGCTTTCTTTTCCCTCAGTCTTCTGCAGTGGTTTTCCTAAGTTGGTGGGACCCATCTTTGTCCTCTAACCTACTTACAGTCTCTTTCTCTTTTCCCACTTCTCTGCCTTCTCTCAAATTCATTTTGGGTCCTGACCCTTGAGGACAGAATTGACATATTGTGGACCTATGTATTCCATATGATTGTTTTGCATTTTGATGTATGGTTACAAATTCAGTTTATATGGTTGAGGGTTGCAAATCAGGGGTTGGCTCAGTTTACTTTTTTGCTGGCTGTGTTTGGTGCTGCGGGTGCCACTGCAGCCAGAATTAACTCGATTGATGTGAAGAGCTGTTGGCCCTGATGGTCCAGGACTTGAGACTGACTGGGGATCACGGAGAGAGCTGAGGCACAGTGCCCAAGAACCAAGGACTAGGCCGGGAGGGAAGTGGTTTCTCATCTCTGACAAACTGAGGAAGTGGGATTTTCTAACAGACTCAGAGCCCAGGAACCAGCTCCACCTGGAAGGTATCTCAGGGAAGTTCTAATCACCTGGAAGTCCTTAATACCACCATTAAAGCAACTCACTGCAGGCAACTAAAAGGTATCACTCTAGGAATTAGACTAAAAAAGAAAAGAAATGAGAAGACACTCAAAAAGAACACAATCTCAGACACCCAGTTCACCAAAGGCAAACCCAGGGGGTAATGAGGCTGGAAAATCCAAAACCCCCCTACAAGGTTCCTCTGAAGTGGTAACAAAGCAATTGAATGAGGCTTTGGAAAAAAATGAAATCAGAAATAATCTCTCAAATAACCACAGAGATTACCAAAATATACACCATGCTTAGTGATGTTAGAGCAGACACAAACAAAAAAATAAACGAGCTTAAACAAATTATGGAAGTACAACATAGGAAGCAAATGGATTCCATAAAGCAGATTCAAGTAGATATTCAGGAGAATAAAAACTCCATTCAAAGTATTCGAAGCAGATCAGGCCAATGTGAGGACAGGATCTCAGATATTGAAGACAGGCTTGCAGTTAGTGATCAGGAAAAGAAAGATTTCTCAAAACTAGCAAGGGAACATGAGAAATCAATCCAACAGCTGCTTGATGAGACAAAGAAAAATAACTTAAGATTAATTGAAGTCAATGAACAAGCAGGAGATACTACAAATGATATTAAAAACATCCTTACAGACATCGTGTCAAAAAACTTTCATGGTAGAGAAAAACAATTTGACATACAAATAAGTGAGGCATATAGAACTCCAATTAACAATGATAAAAAAAAAACTACTTCCAGGCATATCATAGTCAAGATTCCAGAAATTCAACACAAGAATGAAATTCTAAAAGCTGTTACGAAAAAGAAACAAATCATCTATAAAGGAAAGCCCATCAGAATCACGGCAGACTTCTCAGCACAAACTCTCAAGCCAAGGAGAGCTTGGAGTGAAGTACTTCAAGTTCTAAAAGAAAACAACTTTCAACCCAGATTGATGTATCCTGCAAAACTCTTTCAAAATAGAGGGAGAAACAAAATACTTCCGTGATAAGGAATATTTGAGGAAATTCACGACCACCAAACCAGCACTCCAAAATGTTCTGAAGGACATTTTAGAAAGGGATGATAAGTACTACAGCTACTTGAACCCCAATAAAAGGAATCCACTAGGAAAAGCAAACAATTAGAGGGAAGGGAAAAAGGGAAAAAGAAGGGGGGGAGCCAAAAATAAGAAAACAGCATGATAAGGATAAGTCAATATGTATCAGTTTGAACCATCAATGTTAATGGTCTTAATTCACCAGTCAAAAGACATAGACTGGCAGAATGGATCAAGAAGCAAGATCCAACAATATGCTGTATACAAGAAACACATTTAATTCAAAAAGATACCCATAGACTGAAAGTCAAAGAGTGGAAAACAATACTCCATGCAACAAGAGTTCAGAAAAAAGCAAGGGTAGCTATTTTATTTGCAGAAAAAGTTAATTTTAAGCCAAGACTGATTAAAAGAGACAAAGAAGGTCACTATATCTTAGTAAAAGGAACAATCCAAGAGGAAGAGATAACAATCATAAATATATATGCAACAAATATTAGTGCACCCACTTATATAAAACAATTATTAATGGACACAAAAAATCAAATAAGCCTTAATACAATTATATTGGGAGACCTCAATACCCTGCTGTCACAAAAAAACAGATCAACTAGACAAAAAATCAATAATGAGATATTAGAATTAAATCAAACTTTTGAGCAAATGGACATAGTAGATGTCTATAGAGTCTTCCACCCTACAACATCAGAATACACATTCTTTTCAGCTGCACATGGGACATTCTCCAAAATAGATCATATACTGGTTCATAGAACATGCTATCAGACCACAGTGCAATGAAATTGGAAATCCATGCCAAAGGAAACCACAAGAACTTCATCAACACATGGAAATTAAATAGCACTACTGAACAATCAATGGGTCACAGATGAAATTAAAAAAGAAATTAGACAGTTTTTACAGTTGAATGACAATGACAATACAACACACCAGAACTTGTGGGACACAATAAAAGCAGTCTTCAGAGGGAAATTTATAGCAGTAAATACCCATATCAGGAAAACAGAACAAGCTCATATAAATAACTTAATGTTGAACCTCAAACTTCTAGAAAAAGAAGAGCAGACTAAACCAAAAGCTCATACAAGGGAGAAATTATAAGTATCAGAGCAGAAATTAACACACTGGAAACTAAAAAAACAATACAAAGAATCAATGAATCGAAGAGTTTGTTCTTTGAAAGATTAAATAAAATCAACAAGCCCTTGGCCAACCTTATCAAAAAAAGGAAAGGACTCAAATCCATACAATTAGGAATCAAAAGGGTGAAATCACAACAGACCCTGTAGAAATCCATAAAATTATCTATACCTACTTTGAAAACTTGTATTCTAATAAGATGGAAAATATAGAAGAAATGAACAGATTCTTAGATACATATGAATTACCAAAGTTGAATCAAGATGATATAAAAATCCTAAACAACCCAATATCAATGAAATTAAAGATGTAATTAAAAACTTATCAACAAAGAAGAGCCCAGGCCCCGATGGATTCACTGCTGAATTCTACAAGAAATTTAGTGAAGACCTAACACCACTACTTCTCAAACTCTTTAATGAAACTGAAAGGGAAGCAATACTCCCAAATTCATTTTTGGAAGCAAGCATTAGTCTGATTCCAAAACCAGAGAAGGATCCAACTAAGAAACAGAATTACAGGCCAATCTCCCTAATGAACATTGATACAAAAATTCTTAATAAGATACTGGCAAATAGACTGCAGCAAATCATCAAAAAGATTGTACACCATGATTAAGTGGGATTCATCCCAGGGATGCAGGGATGGTTCAACATATGTAAATTCATAAATGTAATACATCATATTAACAGAGCCAAGGATAAAAGTCATATGATTATTTCAACAGATGTAGAAAAAGCTTTTGACAAAGTCCAGCACGCATTCATGATAAAAAGTCTACAGAAAATTGGAATAGATGGTCTTTATCTCAATCTGATAAAAGCTATCTATGACAAACCAATAGCTAACATCTTACTAAATGGACAAAAACTGAAAGCTTTCACTCTAAAATCAGGAACAAGACAAGGATGTCCACTCTCTCCACTCTTATTGAACATAGTTCTGGAAACTTTAGCCAGAGCAATTAGACAAGAGAAAGAAATACAAGGAATAAAGATAGGAAAGGAAGAAGTTAAACTAGCTTTATTTGCAGATGACATAATACTCTACCTAGAAGATTCCAAAAATTCCACCAAGAGACTTGTAGATTTAATAAGCAGATTTAGCAATGTAGCTGGTTACAAAGTCAATACTCAAAAATCAGTAGCATTTTTGTTCATGAATAACAATGTCACTGAGAGAGAAATTAGGGAAACAATACCTTTTATAATAGCATCCAAAAAAATGAAATATTTAGGAATCAGTCTAAAGAAAGACATAAAAGACCTCTATACTGAAAACCACAGTACTCTGAAAAAGGAAATTGAAGAAGATATTAGAAGATGAAAAGATATCCCATGCTCTTGGGTTGGAAGAATCAATATAGTCAAAATGGCCATACTTCCAAAACCACATACAGATTCAATGCAATCCCAATCAAAATATCAATAACATATCTTACAGAACTAGAGAAAACAATCCTAAAATTCATCTGGAACAAGAAGAGACCTAGAATAGCAAAGGTGATCCTGGGCAACAAAGACAAGACAGGGGGCATCACAATTCCTGACCTGAAGTTATACTATAAAGCTACTGTGATAAAAGCAGTGTGGTACTGGCAAAAAAACAGACCTGAGGATCAATGGAATAGATTAGAAGATCCAGAAACAACTCCAGACACACTAAGCTACCTTATCTTTGACAAAGGTGCCAAACACCTTCACTGGAAGAAAGATAGCCTTTTTAATAAACGGTGTTGGAAAAACTGGCTTTCCACATGCTGAAGATTAAGATTGGACCCGTATCTTTCACCATGTACTAAGTTAAAATCTAAATGGATTAAAGATCTCAACATTAAAACAGAAACATTAAATCTGCTGGAAGCTACAGTAAGTAAAACTCTTGAAGACATTGGTGTAGACAAAGACTTTATGAATAAAAGCCAGACTGCACAGGAATTATCACAAAGAATCAATAAATGGGATCTCATCCTACTGAAAAGCTTTTGCAGAGCAAGAAAAACCACCAACAGTGTGAAGAGACTACCTACAATCTGGCAGAAAATGTTTGCCAGCTGTCCCTCAGATAAAGGATTAATATCAAAAACCTATAAAGAACTTAAAAAAATCAGTCCTCCAAGATTTAAAGACCTAATCCAAAAATGGGTATCTGAGATGAACACATACTTCTCAGATGAAGAAGTACAAACAGCAAATAAATAGGTGAAAAACTGTTCAACAGTACTGGTCATTCAAGAGATGCAAATGAAAGTAACACTGAGATTCCACCTCATCCCAGAAAGAATGGCTAGTATTAAGAAGTCAACCAATAACAAATGCTGGAGGGGCTGTGGGCAAAAAGAAACCCTTCTCCACTGTTGGTGGGAATGCAGGCTGGTGCAACCACTGTGGAAGTCAGTGTGGAGATTCCTCAAAAAGCTAGGATTGGAGGTCCCATTTGACCCAGTTATTTCCCTTCTGGGTATCTTCCCAAAAGAATTAAAAACATCCTACCACAGCAATATATGTGCACCTATGTTCATAGCTGCCCAGTTCATAATAGCTAGATCTTGCAAACAACCTAAATGCGCCCCCCAACTGAGAAATGGATAAAAAAGATGTGGTATTTCTATACAATGGAATAATACTCAGCTATAAAGAACAATAAACTAGACATTTTCACTCTTAAATGGATGAGTGCTGAAAATGTACTTCTCGGTGAACTAAATAAGTCACAGATATGTAACCATCACATTGTTGCACTTGTGTGATGAACTGAAACAAAATCTATGTATATAAAAAACTAGTTAAGACAGTTAAAGAAAAAGAATTTTGAGTGAAAAGTAGTTTTCTCAGGGTCATCTTCAGATTTCATTTTTAATGCGAAATGTTTATTTGAGAACAATAGAGCAATCATAAAAAAGATAGTTACATAGTAGGTTTCTCTTGATTCATTGAGGCAAAAGTTTTGTGCTAATAATTTTTTGGATAATGTTTCATGTGTATATCTTTTATCCTAAATAATTTCTGTGACTATGATAATATGCCATGTGCTAATGATTGTTACTGTCTAATTGGCTGGTTGTGAAATTGTTTTGCTTTGGTTTCTTACTTTCCTTTTGTTAAAAAAAAAAGAAGTAAAAATATTAAAGAGTATTCACATGTTCAGATTCTCACTAGCAATATGGGTGCCAAACTACCTCACCTATATTAGATATCATATTAGCAACCTTCCTATATTAGGTATTAACAAACTTTTTAATTTTGCCAGTTTTAGCCAGGAGTGGTGGTGCATGCCTTTAATCCCAGCACTTGGGAGGCTGAGGCAGGAGGATCGTTGTGAGTTTGAGACCAGCCTGACCTACAAAGTGAGTTCAAGGCCAGCCTGAACTGCATAGTGAGACCCTGTCTCAAAAAATAGGGCTAGGGATTTAGCTCAGTGGCATAAGTGCCTGCCTGGCAGGCGTGAGATTGTGAGTTTAATCCCCAGTACCAATAAATAAATAAATAGTCAGTTTTATGATTTTAAAAAATTCCTACCTCCCATTTTGTTTATACTTCTCTGATTACTATTGATAATCTCTTTTCATATGTCTATTGCTTCTATTTCATTTTTTGTTTGCTTGTTTTTGTGGTACCTAGGATCGAACTCACAACCTCGTGCCTGCCAGGCAAGCATTTAAGTCACTGAGCCAAACTCCCAGTCCCTCTACTTCATTTTTTATAAAAAAAATTTAAATTCTGATGGTGATGATGATGAAGATGAAGATGATGATGATTTGTGTGCAGTGCTTGGGACTGAATCCAGACATTTATACCTGCTAAGTAAATGCTCTATAGTCAACTTGGTTTTTACTTTTGTTTTTCCTTCCAGTACTGTGGGCTGAACTCAGGACCCTACACATACTAAAGGCAAGTGTTCTATCACTGAGCTATGTCTCCAACCCAATTCTTTTTTTCTTTTTTCTTTTTTTGCAAAGGTCTTTCTCAGGGAGGCCCTGACTTCTCAGGCTCAGACAATCCTCTTGTCTCAGCCTCTTAAGTAGCTGGGACTACTACTGTGCACCACTGCACCTGACTTATTTCTCCTTTATGAACTACCTATTCATGTTCATTGTTCATTTTCTATTAATGGGTGGTTTTGGGGGCATAGTACTGGGGATCACACCCAGGATGCCCTACCACTACGTTACATTCCCAGCACTTTTCCCTTTCCTTCTCCTTCCTTCCTTCCTTTTTTCTCCTCTCTTCCTCCCTCCCTCCCTCCCTTCCTTCCTTCTTTCCTTCCTTCTCTCTTTTCTTTCTCTTTAAATTTGAGACTGCAGTTTGCTAAGTTGCCCAGTCTGGGCTTAAACTTGGAATCCTCCTGCCTCAGCCTCCTAAATCCCTAGGACTATAGGCCTGTATCATACATCTTCTTTGGTAGAAACTCATTGGTGCCAATATATTCTTCCAGATTATCACTGTCTTTAACTTTTTATTTTATTTTCCAAACAGGCAAATCTATCCAACATAGATTTGTCTGTAGTTTAGTAGCCTGACCTACATCTACACACACACACACGCACACACACTACAAAAGTATTGTTGCTGCTAACCAACAATTCATAATTCTATACCAATCAAGCTTTTATTGTCATTACCGAAGACATCAAAGAAAAGAGAAGACCAAAATGTTAAGTGAGATAAATCAGACTCACAAGCCTAAATAGCACATGGTTTCTTTTATGTGAGAAACACAAATTATAAATAAAGAGCAAAATAAAAAATAGACAATAGGAAGTAGGGAGATCTTTCTCAAATGGTAAGTGAATTATGAGATGCAGGGAGGGGGAAGGGAGGAAGGAAAAGGGATACAAAAAGGAATTAAAGCATTTTATGTATATGTATCAACTCCACAGAAGGAATGTAATCATTATGGACTGCAAACATGTACTAATAAAAATGAATTTTAGAAAAAGAAAGCTCTAATTGTATACTCGGCAACTATCATCTTTTAGCTCCCACAGTTGCCTTAAGTATCATCACAGGTACTATTTTAGACTACAGTCACAAATAAGAAAACTCTCCCTCAAAAGAGACTCTGGTCAGTCTGTATCTATGCGTTCTACATCCATAGGTTCAACCAGTTGTAGACCTAAAATATATGGGAGAAAAACTGCATCTGTAAACCGGGCGTGGGGGCGCACGCCTTTAATCCCAGCACTTGGGAGGCTAAGGTAGGGGGAGCATTGTGAGTTCGAGGCCGGCTTGGGCTACAACGCGAGCGCAAGGCGGACGTGAACTACATAGTGCGACCCTGCGTCAAAAAACTAGGGCCGGAAGTTTGGCTCAATGGCTTAAGCGCCTGACAGGCGCGAGGTTGTGAGTTTGATCCCTGGTGCCACAAAAAAAATAAATAAATAAACAAACAAATAAACACTGCATCTGTACTGGAAATATAGGCATTTTTCCTTGTCATTCCTCAAAAATACAGGATAAAAACTATATAGCATTTACACTGTATTAAGTGATATCATTAATCCAGAGATGATTTCTAAAATTCAGGAGGATGAGAGTAGGTTATAAGGAAATTCTACACTTTTAAATAATGGACTTGAGAGTCTGTACATTTTGGTATCAGCAGAGGGACATAAAACCAATCCCTCACAGATACTGAGGGATGATTATACTTAATTCCTTACTCTAGAGTTTATTAATCACACCCTTTAACTTTTCCAGTTATTATCTTGAATCAAAATATACAATGGGTTAGTAATTATCATCCTCACTGTTAACACAATCGTGATGAAGCCATAATTTGTATGTCTCGATGCCAAGCAGCTCTGAACCACCAGTGGTACATGTATGACTGTCCTATCAGGCAGCATGGGACAGTCTCATTGAGTGATACAAGCTTGTATATGTACCATTGGTGATTTAAACCAGTGGTAATTTGGCCAGTTCTGCCCGTCCCCCTCCAGTTTTAGAGGATGAAGTCATCTCCTCATGTTAATTTCCAACACTCCAATCTAAAGCTGTTTTTCAACAGCTTTTTAAAATTATAAAATTAGTGTTTTAAACTGGATTACAATGGCAACTGCGCAAGAGTATAATTTACTAAAAACCCACAGAACTTATGGTAATAAATTATACACAGTGAAACTGTTAAACAATAATCAATTACAATGTTTGGGGGGGAAAGGAAAAATCAAAAATTATCCACAATATTCCTTAATTCAGTAACATTCAGCTGGTAATCCTTTCTAGCATTTTACTAACTTTTTATAAAACATTATAAAATATATGTAAAAAGCTGAAAAAAGAAGAAACACAAACAGAAATAAAAACACTCCAAAATTCTAGCCCAGGAGGAAACTACTACTAGTGTTTTAGCACATGTTCTAACAATCTTCTTTCTATGAGTATACACAATGTATTTTTATATTATATCCTGCTATCAATTTCCTTCTAGTCAACATTTTACTTGGCAATCATTGTAGATAGACACTAAGAAGTTCCCATGATCCCAACCTCTAGGTTTTGTGTCTTACATAATTCCCTCCTACTGAGTATACGCAGGATCTATGACTTGCTTTTGGAGAAGAGAGTATGGCGCAGGTGATGAAATGTCACTTACATGATAACATTACATAAAAAAATAACACATCTTACTACAAGAAGACTCTCTCCCTTGCTGGCTTTGAGAAAGCTGGCAGTTATTTTGAGATGTGACCTATGGCCAAGAATCAGTCAAATATTTAGGCTGACAGTCTCACAGCCCATGAAAAACTGCATGTTGCCAAAAACTATAGTACATGAATTTGAAAAGACATCCAGCCCAAGGAGAGCCTCAGATGAGACCACAGTGCCAAATGACAACTGACTGCAGCCTTGAGTACTTGAAGCAGTGGATCTAGCTAACTCAACTTGTGATAATATTGTTACAGTGTGATAAACAACAGTAATTTACAAAAACATATTCTCACTCTAAGAAATGTCATTCCACAAAATGTTTTACAATGGCTGCATGGTATTTCACAGAATTGGTACATTACATTTTACTTAACAAATCTGTTAAAGTTGAACACTTAAATTATTTGTTTCTCATTATTCTTGAATAATATACAGTGAATAACCTTGTATAAATATGTTTACCCTCATTACTGATTTTCCCCCTCAGAATAAATACCAAGAGAAAGAATTCCTTGGTCAAAAGAAATGCATATTTTTGTCCACCTGTGTGCTGTGGATCCACTCCTTTCTATCTGTTTGAGGTCTATAATTCACTTGAGGCCTCTGCTGTACTTAGAGCCTTCCTTGCTCTTTAGTTCCTTTCTCTCAGACATTCCCAAATTTCTTTCATTTTTAAAAAAAAATTTTTTAAATCCTCCCTTGACTTTGAATTTCTCTTCAATTACCTACATAGTTTTTTTCCTTTTCTTTGTGGTGCTGGAGATTAAATCCAGGGCCTATGTATGCTAAGCAAGTATTCTATCACTGAGCTGTATGTCCAGCCCTTTCAAAAATTTTCTGAGACAAGGTCTCCCTAAATTGCCTTGGTTGGGCTCAAACTATGATCCTCCTGCCTTAGCCTCCCAAATAGCTGGGATTACAAACACAAGTCACCATGACTAGCTATGGTTACTGTTTTTTCTTGGCCTTTCATTCAAAATTCCTGAAAAACTAGCCCACATTGGCTATCTCTGTATCATTTCCCATATTCCTACAGATCTTACATTAGTCTGAATATTCTTTTATTGTTTCACTGAAATTATTCTTGCAAAGGTTATAATGAGTTTCTCACGCTGGGTGGTTTCTGATTCTATTTTTGGACTGCTAACACATTTGACCCTTCTCTACTGGAATTTGTTGAGTTGGGTTTTTTTTGTTTGTTTGTTTGTTTGTTTGTTTTTGGTACCAGGGATCGAACTCATAATTTTGCATTTGCCAGGCAAACACTTGTGCTACTGAGCCCCTTGTTGTTGTTTTGAGAGAAGCTCTTGCTAAATTACCCTGACCAGCCTCAAATTAGTGATCCTCCTGCATCAGTCTCCTTCCTGAGTGGCAAGTATTACAGGCAGGTGACAACCCACTCTGCTTAAAATTCCTTTTTCTTTGGGCTCATTTTTTCTATTTTTTCTCCTATATCTTTAATAATCTCTTAGCATTGTTCATGGGCCTATCTTCCTCAGTTCATCCCTAACTTTTAATCTTCCAAAAATGTTATAGTTGACTCTCTTGATTTTCTACACAATCTTTTAAAAGGTAGTTTATACCACATATTTGCCAATAATTCACACACCTTAACTTAGCTCAGCTCTCATCATTTGTAAGCTGTGGAAGGACACAGTCTATCTTTGGTCGGATTTTTAGATTTGCAAATACCACAAGTATGTCAAACTAAATCCATCTCCCCACAGAAAAACCTTGCTCTTCTTGTCATTCTATTTTATGTGGTAGAACTACCCTTTGAATAGTCAACCAAATTTTAGACCCAACAGTCAACATTTAACTCTTCTCCTAATCACCAAATCTTTCTGTGTTTTCCTCTATTTCCCTAGACCAGTGGTGGTGAGCCTATGGCACAAAAGTCATAGCGGGTTTTTTGTATCATTGAAAGTTCTAAAAGGTTTGACGTCACTGCTCTAGACTATCCATTTCTTCTCTACCATCAGCCCCATGATATATCCTCTAGCCTAACTTTTGTCTTCTTCAAATAGGTCTTTCAAGATGCTAATGAAATCATCCATTAGTTTTCTTCTTCTTCTTCTTCTTTTTTTTGTAGTGGAGATTTAACCCAGGGCCTGGTGCATAATAGACAAGTGTGGGATCACTGAGGTATATCCTCAGCTGCCACAGTTTGTAGTTTTTTTAAATACAATTTTTTTATAACTCTTCTGTGAAATAGACATTATGAACTTCCTTTTATAGGTATAAAAACTATATCTAAGGATACTGAAGAGCATGTCTCAATTATTTTATATAATAGCACCTATTTTCCAGTACATCAGTGATGTCACAATAACCTTTAATATTTAAGAATAGGCAATCTTATAATGTTGTATGTGTAGACAACATATACAGATCAAATTAGATTTAAAACGATAGCTCTTTAAAGAGCTAACATTATCTGTGAACACTCTTCCTAAAGAGATTATATTTTAGTGATAAAAAATATGGAACAAAAAGTCTAGTCACAGTCAGCTATACCAATAGTCTTTATCTGTAATACCTAGGCAGAGGACCACCTGAGAGGAGAGAATATGCAGAAAAACTTACTTAGTGAAACCTGTTCTGGTCACAAGATCTCTCTCCATTAGCAGGAGGAGAAAAAAGGATCTTTACTCTAAAATTACGTATAACTCATAAGAAAAATAGCATTTCCTTACAAGTCTTCCCACTTACACATAAAGAATGTGACATAGCAAATATTTAACAGTGGAAAAGGCACACACCTGAAAGCCCAAATCAATACTTAGTGTGGTGGTGCATGCCTATAATCCCAGCACTCAGAAGGCTGATGCAGGAGGATTGCTACCAATGACTTTGAGGTCAGCCTGGGTTACATAGGGAGTTCAAGGTCAGCCTGAATTACAGAGCTAGACCTTGCCTCAAAAGCAGAAACAAAAACAGTTAAATTTCTACATACCTTAGAACACAGAAAACTGTTATGATTAACTATAGTAAAATCACTTTTACATGGTTATTACAGACTCCTTTTAAAGATTTTTAACAGGATTTTTATTATTTGGGAAACCCACTAAGTTAATAATTGTCCTATTTAAAAGCCCAGTCTAAAGCCCTAAAGACTGGTCTACTAAAGAAGAGAGATGCTTTTCTAAAGCTAACAGCTCACCTGCATTTGCTTTAAGGTCTTCAGGTGTGACCATGACAACAAATCGAATTGCACGCTCATTTCGAAACATTTCATAAGACCACCGCCGGATAGATCGCATACATTTCACTGCTGCAATGCCATTATTAGCAATAAGAACCTAGGAGGAAAAAAAAAATGGAGGAAAAAAAATACAGTAACAGAAGAAAAAAGATCAGAAAACTTTTGTAGATCTCTCTTTCTCTGAAAAAAATTAGAATTTTCAACCAGAATTGTAGGTAGCTAAGACTGTAAGGAACCAATTCCCACATGACGAAGTAATATTTTAAAATATTTGTTAAGCAAACACTTCAATATGTGCCAGGTAGAACTCACTTCTCTTTGAATGCATTTTCTGAAGAGAAAAACAGTCACAATTACTCATATTCTGTTTAGTCTACCATACCTATTACTAGGGAATTGAAGAAAACAAATTTCAGAGGGATAATGTATTATCAAAAAAGAATGGGGGAAGACTATACTGTGCAGTCTACTTTTATTGAAAGAAAAACAGAAGTATACTGCTGAAGCAATACTTTGGAATATAGATCTCCACCCATTAATTTTTTAATCACTATAAGATATTTCAATCAACCACTCCGCTCTCACTTGGCTTAGATAAATGTAACACAAAATTACCATAACATTTCAAAATACCTGAAATTTCTTCAAGTATTTCATGTGATATATTTGCTTTAAATATCTCAAATACCTGATAGAAGGTGTAAGTCACAATATATCAAATTGTTTAAGTCTTCTGTTCTAAAACTCTCTGCTGTCTTAGCTCTAAATCCAATGCTGTCCTATATTATCTTCCCATCAGCACCCCATAAGATAATCAATTCCTCATACTCTGTCATATCAGTAGAGCACTACTTTGTAAAACCACAAGATCTTTCAAAAATAAATTTATGAGGAATGTTTAATTTTCTTTTAGATTGTTTTTGTTTTTTGAGCAGTGTTTCAGCACCTTAATTATGACTAAATTAGCAGTGGCAAATATATTTTACATCGCCAGTACCAAAAACAACAACAACAACAACAAAATATATTTTATAGAAAATAATGAAATTATACAACAGGATGCTAGCAAACAGAAAGAACAACAGCAAAAAAGAGACAATATCTTTGAAAATCTAAATAATAATTTAAAACAAACCTAGACCACAAATCTAGGCACAAAATCACAGATACTTTGTAGTACTAGGGATCTAACCCAAGGCCTGGCACATACTAGGCAAGTGCTTTACCAGCTAAACTACATCCCTGTCTCAAGTATTTTTAACAAACAAGTTATAACTTACCTTCTCAATCACCTTATTTCCCCCAAAACGAGTAACAAATTCTGCAGGAGAAGCCACAGTAAAATCTCGCTGTGAGTCTATTTTCTTCCGGTCTCGACCTTGTTTAACTAGGTGCAACCCAGACATACTAGACCTATAAAAACAGAGAAACCATAAGATAGATAGGATTTTTTTACACTGTTCATACCTGGTAGAAACCTACTTTTACTACCATATTCATAGTAGTACTTCCATCTGTATCCTTTTAGAGTCTGCATTCTGGCAAACCACACAATTTTCAAATAAAAGAGAAAAAAGAAAACCCTCACTTGGAGAAATTTAAGGAAAAAAAAAAGTTTTCCTGAACAACAAAAAATAACATCAAGGTTTAACAACAGATGCCATCACAAAATATAGGGAAATAACATATTGAAATGAGATAGTATAAATACTTCATTGAGAGACTGAAAGCTAAAAGCACTTAGCAAGCCTGTTTCTGGTTTTTGACTCTGCTGCACACACAGTCTTTACCTCCGCATCCCTACCCTCCATCTTTCTTATGGGATTTAATTGTGTTTTTTGTTTGTTTGTTTGTTTGTTTTTGCAGCACCGGAGATCGAACTCACAACCTCACGCCTGCCAGACAGGCAATTAAGCTACTGAGCCAAACTCCCGGCCCTAGTTTTTTGTTTTGTTTTTTTTTTTTTTTTTTTTTTTTGAGGCAGGGTCGCACTATGTAGCTCAGACCAGCCTTGCTCTCCTGTTGTAGCCCAAGCCGGCCTCGAACTCACAACACTCCTCCTACCTCAGCTTCCCAAGTGCTGGATTAAAGGCATGCGCCACCATGCCCAGCTAACTGTGTATTTTTAATTGCCTGCTAAATGTTTTACTTGGGTATCCCACAGGAATCCCCAAACCAACAACCTCAAAACCAAATTCTTTACAGGGCAACATAATATACCGTATTTCATCAACTTTAAGACAGGCACTTTCTTTTTCCTTGTTAAAATCTCTCATATTGGTATTATCTTATAATTGATGTCTTAATTGGTAGCATTATTTTCCTGGTGGTACATAAAATAATGGTGCTTTGTAACAATCAATGGTATGTCTGACTAAATGAAAAGAACAGGAGAAACAGCACAGGTCTGAGTTTAAATTCCAGACCTGGAGTAATGAGCTTGACAAATAATTTAGCCTTGCCCAGCTTCAGTTTTCTCTTTCTAAAATATGCACGGTGGTCATTGTTCCAGTTGTATCTCAGCTCCAAGCCTACCCTCTCATGCTCCGCTCTGTAAAGATGGGGCTAAGACTGCAAACTTCATTTCCATGACTCGTTTAATTGCCCTCTCCTGTTCAGTTCTGTCAATGAGAATGCGGAAAGGTTAAGAAAAAAGACTTCCTTTCTGTTTTCCAGCTCTTAACCAGTGTCAGTCCAGCAGCAGCAGTTCATTCAAACCTCTAGCTTCTTTCAACATTCCCAGAAAAAAGCCTTAAAAGTACTAGCAGTAGTGGGTTGTAGCTCCTTGGCAGAGTACCAGACATGCCCTGCTCACTCCCTCTGGACCAAACTACCTACGCTTGCCCTGTCCAGTCAAGCTTCCTACAAAGGGTTATAGCACAAGCTACTCAAAGCTCACTCCTTGAAGTCCAAGCACCTGCTTCCAGGGCTCTCCTCCAAACTCCTAGGTTCTGGTAACCATCCCTTTGTGTTCTCCCAGACTTAGTGGTGAAAGAGGTTTCCTGCAGTTATTAACTGAATTACTTCAGCATTCTTTTTTTGTTTTTTTATTCTTCTAAAACCTCTGCTTAAAATACCTAATGCAGTTTCTCTTCCTATAAGTAGACCTTGAAATCTCTGAAAAGATTTTTTCCTTCCTGTCCTATAATCTAACTTTAATACTGCAGTAAATTATCTTTTCAAAATAAAGAGTATGATTAAAATCTTCTGACAAACCAGGCATGATAGCACATGCCTGTAATCCCAGTACTTTGGGATCCCAAATTCAAGCCCAAAGCCAGGCGTGGTGGCGCACGCCTTTAATCCCAGCACTCGGGAGGCTGAGGTAGGCAGAGCATTGTGAGTTCGAGGCCGGCTTGGGCTACAACGCAGCGCAAGGCCGACCTGAGCTACATAGTGCGACCCTGCCTCAAAAAACCAGGGCCGGGAGTTTGGCTCAGTGGCTTAAGCGCCTGCCCTGGCAGGCGCAAGGCTGTAAGTTCGATCCCCGGTGCCGCAAAAAAAAAAAAAAAAAAAAAAAACAAATTCAAGCCCAACTTGGGCAATTTTGCAATTTAGTGACCCTGCCTCAAAATAAAAAGAGCTGGGGATCTAGCTCAATGTAGAGGTCCTAGGTTCAGTCCCCCACTATGCCTGCCCACCCAAAGTCTTCCCACAGAGTCATGCCAACCCATACTGGAGTCTGAGGTAAAGAGAAAACCCAGTATTATGATCCAGTCTTTATTCAAAATACTGATGTTTTGCTCATTATGGATTCTTTACATTGATTTTGATTTTAAAAACATTCCATGCTGGGAATATAGCTCAGTGGCACAGTGCCTGCCTGACAAGCATGAGGTCCTGAGTTTGATTCCCAGTACAAAAAAAACTCACTAAAATATTATTTATATTGTGAGAAAGAAAAATACCATCAAAATTAAAAGATTTGGAGTTATATTCTTTTATCTTCTTTCTATAAGTTTTTAGGTAATATTTTTAGGTACTATTTTCCACTCGGCTCCAATTTTATTATTCATTCATTCACTTATTTTTTCATTCAGCTATACTGGGTTGAACCTAGGACTTCTTCATGCATGCTAGGTAAGCACTCTACTGCTGAGCTATATATCCAGCTCTTATGTACAATTTTAAATATGTAATTATTTCTTTGTTAACCCCTTTAGAATGTAAGTCTTCCTGCAGGGACAACCAAATCTTTTAAGAATCTCTTTTCTGATAAATAGCATACTATCTGATTTTCTACAGGTATATGGTTTGTTACTGTTTTGGGGTTTTTATCTTTATTTTTTGCAGTACTGCAGATCAAATCCAGGGCCTTGTATATGCTAAGCAAGCATTCTACAATTGAGCCACATTCCCAACCTTTTTTTTTTTAATTTAATTTTTGAGATAGGAGCTCACTAAATTGCCTACCTTATCCTATAATTTGTGATCTTCCTAGCTCAGGCTCCAGAGTAACTTATATCACAGACATGTACTGCTATATATGGCTGATTTCTGTATAGATGTAGATAGAATACAGATACAGATACAGTACCTCAGTTCATGAACTTAATTCTTTTCACAATTCTGGTCACAAAACTGGACAAGAACCAAATCAAATCTCCCCATAAGGTCAACACTAAACCTAATTATTGAATTTGATTCTGTTCTCACCCAATTTGCAAACGGAATTATGGAAAGAATTAAGTTCATGCGAGGCCCTGAGTTCAATTCCCATTACCACAAAAAAAAAATTTTTAAAGGAAAAAAAGAATTAAGTTCATGAACTGAATAGACCTCTGATCAGTTCTTTTCAAGAATCTCTATCAAAACTCAGCTATATGATGGTACACACCTATAACGCCAGTACTCTGAGACTTAGGTAGGAAAATAGCAAGTTCGACTCCAGGCTGAGCAATTTAATGACTTAGTATGCCTGTATCAAAATATAAAAGTTTTAAAAGGCTTGGGGGTATAGCTCAGTGTAAAGGCCTTTGGTTCAACCTCCAGTACCAGTTAATACACACGGACACACATACATTCATACATACATATATATTCAGTGAATAGTCTCTTCCTTTATACTATACCAGATCTAAGATGGCTGTCCTCAACTTGCAAAACCTCTCCTACGAGAGGATAGCAAGGAGGGACAGTTCAGAGACTAGTGGCTACTTTACCTACTAGACTTAAAATGCTACATACACCACTGATGGCATTCGGTGTGCAAGTTAGCTAATGGGTGTAACAGCACTCTCAAACCTTCTGAGACACTGACATTTCAAGCTGGTCAACCTATTAAAATTTTCTACATCCTTTTCTATATTGTATGTAGTAATCTTGATCTGAATTGGAACTCTAAAGTTAAGAGTGGCCTGAACCAGGTGTGGTGGCACATGCCTATAATCTCAGCACTCTAGTAGGTTGAGGCCGGAGGACCACAAGTACAAGCCCACCCTGAGGAATTTAAGGAGTTGGTAAAACCCTGTCTCAAATTAGAAAAAAAAATATTTTAAAGGGAGGCAGGGTGTGTAGGGATGCAGCTCAGGAGAAAGGCCTTGAGCTCCTTCCCCAGTAGCAAAAAAGAAAGAAAGAAAGAAAGAAAGAAAGCCTAAAAGAAAATGATGCCTTAGAAGGTAGAATGATTTTCTTAAGACTATAAAGGAAGTTTATAGTACAGACAAGAAATCAGGTTCCCTAGGTCTCATTTCCATGTTCTGCCAACCATAGCATTACACACCTATGATGACAATAAATATCGGTGGTCTGGAAGCAGTTCCTGGGCATGTAGTTTTAAAAAATAAAAATTAGCTGGGAATAGTGGCATATGCCTATAATCCCAGCAGTTTGGGAAGCTGAGACAGAAGGTTTACAAATTTCAACCCAGCCTGAGTAATTTACTGATTTAGTAAGATTAAGTCTCAATATTAAAAAAAATAAAAAGATGATTCATACCTATTTAGAATATCAATCCCCAAAGTTTATTTTAAAAAATTAAACAAACAAAAAAGAAAATGAAACAACAAAAACAAAACAAAACAAAAAACTACTTACTTGTCTATAACTTTATTTGCCTTGCACTCATTTCTTTTCAGGCTCAAGTTCATGGATCACTACCAGTGTATCAAACTGAGTAATAACATACATAAATCTCAGAAACAGAGAAAGATACTGGACACAAAAGATCACACACTGCGTGATACCACATATATGACATTCTGAAATAAAGATAACTAATCTATAGTGCAGAAAGCTGATCAGCATGCTGAGGTTGATGACTGCAGGGGGGTAATGAGGATGACAGAAATGTTTTACATCTTGATTTTGATTGTGGTGATGGTTACACATGTCAATATGTATGTCAAAACCGTAAAACTATAATTTTTAGGTGAACTTTCTGCAGATAAATTAATAACCCAACAAACCTTATTTTTAAAAAATCTCAGTGAGTCATTTATGTAAAATAGATACATTTGATTGTAAATTATACCTCAATAAAGGATGACTTTTAAAAAACTGTTACTGCTTCTTCTCTGGGAAAATATCAAACAGTGGATTATTTCAATGCAGTGGAAGCCTGTACACCAGGAGTGGCCATGGTGACTTTCAAGGTGGCTTTGCCAATGGCATGGAGGCAGGTTTTGGCTCAAAAAGTCAAAGTGCAGGATAAAGAGTAGGACCCTGTCCAAGCTGGACCATTTGGTCAAGGACTTGAGCTCTCTCTTTTTTCTGCCCATCAAGCAATCTGAGATCAATGGCTTTGTCCTAGGGGGATCTCTCAAGGATGAAGTTTTGAAGACAATGCAAGCTACAGGTGCAGAAGCAGACTTGCCCTGGCTAGCACACCAGATTTAAGGTATTTGTCGCCATCAAAGACTACAACTGTCATGTTGATCTGGGTGTCAAGTGTGCCAAGAAGGTAGCCACCACTATCCCAGAGACCATCTATCCCGGCCAAGCTCTCCATTGACTCCATGTGGAGAGGGGCCATCAATAAGCCCCATGTTCTTTCCTGCAAGATGACAGACTGCTGCAGCTCTATCTGCTGCACCTTGTCTCACCCTCAGAGGCACTGGCATCATCTCAGTCCATTTCCAAGAAGCTATCGCTGATGACCCAAACTGATACTGCTATACCTGGGCCAGAGGCTGCACTGCCACTCTGGGCAACTTCAAAATGCCATCTCCAAGATCTACACTATCTGACCCTAAATATCTGGAAACACACTGTGTTCATTAAACCTATCAGGAATTCATTGGCCACCTCCTAAAAACTCACACCATGGTCTCTGAATAGAGGACACAGGTTCTAGCTGCAGTTAAACGTAAGGTTTAATATGAGAAAAATTTAGTTAGGTGTGATGCCACACACCTGCAATACCAGCTACTCTGAAGACTAAGGCAGGAGGATCAAGAGTTCAAAGCCAGCCTGGGCAGCTGACTGAGATCCTGTCTCAAAATAAAACTAAGACTAAAAATAAAAAGGGCTGGGGATATAATTCAATGGTAGAGCCCTTCCTACCATGCGTAATACCCTGAGCTCAATCCATAGTGCCATAAAAAAAAAGCAAGAAGCCTGTTTAAAATAATGATTAAAACAACCCATTTGGGACCTCTCCTGTCTCTCAGGAGCCATTTCTATTCCCTATTCCTCTTCCCAATAAATTTTCCTACTCTATAAATAAACAGATACATACACACATACAAATAAAAACTACTACTGATATGGAAAGACAGCAAACAGAATAATACCATGGAGGTACTCACGAATTGAAATCTAGGTCTGTAAGTATGACATCATCATTTCTTTATCTGCCTTCATTATACCTTCAACCCTCTGAACACACTCCTCTAACTTCATGTCCCACTGGTATTTAAAATCTGAGGACATGAACATTAATCAAAATACAAACTATGACTAATCTTGGGAACTTCCATTTTTTTGCTACATTTAGATGCTTTCCAGCAGAAATATAAGAGAGTGAAAGCAATTCAAATCTATTACAGCTTGGCTTTTGCAACAACAAAAATTCCCCAGTGCACGATAACATGTTTGCCTCTTCTATCTACCTATATGCCAATCCTCTGTTGAGTACAGCATCTACCTAGAGTTTAAAAGAGTCAATTTTAAGAAACATAACTCCTTGAATGACAAATACATTTATGTGCCCAGTATAAGGCCAGCTGACACATGAAACAGTGGTAAAGCAGAAAGATGAGGGAAATCAGAAAAATGTAAATTAGAAATGCAAACCTCATAAAAGTTGGATGAGAACTTTTAAAAATCTAAGTCTGTTCTTCCTGCATGATGAGAAATGACTAAACGTTTCTGCATTGCACTTTATTCTCTGCTTATGGTTTCTGAAACATATCAAGCTATTGTTTATTTCTTGCCTTCACATCAAATGTTCTATTAGGAATATTTTTTCCTTACTTGTCTGTCAGTATTACTTCAGTTCATCCTTCAAAGTGGATGAAGCTGGGGATGTAGCTCAGTGGCAGAGCCTTTGCCTAGCATGTACAAGGTTATTGTTCAATACCCAGTACCACACCATAAACTAAACAAACAAAAAACCTCTCAGTTTTCCCAGCAAGCCTTTGCTCACACTGATCCATTCAACTTCAACCCTTAATGAAGTAACCAAGCTTTTCTTGTGCTTCACCAGAACACATGTATCTTTCCTCCTAATCACACTAGATTGTTACATGAGTTTACAAATATGTCTTATTTGGTAGTGTGTTCCTTGAAGTCAGGAACTCTTACTCATCCCTCATCCCTAAAAGAAGACTGTTATTCATTTTGTATTTCTAGCACAAAAGGGTTTGTGGCACAAATAAAAACTGCTCAAACATTTTTTTAATTATGATGATTATGTAATAATTACTAATTATCAAAAAATAAAATAAACATTTCTGAATACTTGCTAGGAGACACTGCACTAAGTTCATCACATGCACTGGCATATTAATTCTTGCAATATGCTACACTGTTTGAGAATCACTGAAAGTGAGAAAAGAGAGGCTCAGAGAAAATGACAGCCCCATGATCAAACACACAGGTAAAGATGACAAAGCTGAGATCTAAATCCAGCCCACCTGACTCTAGAGTTTCTGAGTTTGACCATCTACAGCAGTCTTATTTAAATCACACTGAATAAGGTTACAGTTTATAATTTATAAGAATTGTATATACATATGAAGAATTAGATCTTTAGAGCAAGTACTAAGTAGCTGGCTTGCTGTTGCTGTCATTTTTTTTAATAGATGGTTTTAGAGAACAAACTATTTATATCTTTCTTTCCTATGTCTTCGAAATTTCATATAAGACCCAAATACATGACTCCCGCACTAACTATTACAAATCCAAATTCCCTCAAGGACTGAAAGAATGACTGAGAGTATTATAAAGTAAATAACTGATATGTTATATTGACCTGAGAGTCGATATGCAAAATAGACATAATCTTAAAGTTATGAAAAAGTAAAACACTGATGAAAAAGCAAAAGCAATTTCTGTTTTTTTAATTTTTATTTAGTTTGTTTGTTTGGCTGTTTGTGACAGGGTCTCTCTGTGGAGTCCATGCTGGCCTCGAACTTGCAACAATCCTTCTGCATATTAGATTAATATGTCAATACATGAATTTTTACTTGTGCCAAGTGCTGAGATTACAGGTTTGTGCTACCACACCCAGCAACTAAAAAAGCAATTTTTAACAGTCACAAAAAAACTTCAAGTTACTTTCATATATTCAACAGAAATACATTTTATGTATCTAATAAACAAAGTTGAACTAATCTTTAGAAAAACATAGTATCTGCCCAATAGACAATTTTAAAGAAAGGATTAGTATGTTAAAGTAACTACCTATGGTTTTCTCCCCAAAGGGTGCAAAGAGAGGTGAAAAGGAAAAGGAAAGAATGGTTCTCTTTAAGACAAGTTTTGCCATATCAGTTCATCTTCACTTCTTACTTTCTCTTTCAGTCTAACTTTAGTTTAATTTTCAGGTAATTGTATTCAAAATAAAACTCTAGATTATAAAGCAAGCAAATGGACAAAAAAGCTAACAAAGGGATCTTCAATGACTACCATGAAGCAAATTACTCTGATCTTTTGTGCCAATTCTCTGCTGAGGAGGCACAGACCTGTAAGAGAACTGACGTCCCATTCATTTCCTCTTTAGCCTGATTTCTAAGGTGCACAGTGAGCTGGACATCCTCACCAACAACATAACAAGGCAACTACAGCAGGCATTTTTTCTGGCTCCAGTGACATATCCTAAAAAAGTTTTCAGCAAAACTGCTTCTCAATAGGATGCTACAAAGAAAATCCTTCCTTCACAATGTTGAAGAGACTTCACTCTTAAAATACCAGCAAAATCCAGTGAACTTCTTTAATGAAATAATTGCACAGCAAGTCCACAAAAGAGTGTTTGTTTTCAACATAGCTACAGTATTATATATGGAGTCCTGTATCTTTCATTTAAATTCTGAATGTAAAATAAAGATTTAAAAATTCAGGAGCAAATGTGCCAGTTTTTATTTATTTCCTTTAAAAAAAGGAAAATTCTTTAAAAAGGAAAATCCTTCATTTTCTTACAGAAACACCAAAAAATCCAATCAAATTTCCCATATATTCTAGGGCTTAAACCTCAGTGTTGTATGGATTTTGAAGGTATGTAGTGCCCAAATATAGCATCAAAACTTACCTTTGAAGCATGTAATATCTCATCTCTTTATTTTTCTCCGCAGAGCCCTCCATACCAAGATGGCAAAGGAAAGGAAGCCTTTTCTTCAGATTCTGGCCTTGTAAATACAAGCCACAGTTCCTCCTTCTGTTACAGCTGCTTAAAACCCAGGAGGACAAAAGATACTATGCCTTTGCCTACTTCTTGGCCCTGCTTCAGTTAGATTATTCTTGATGGCTTCAAACTACAGGTTTTTTGTCTACTTTGTCCCGAGTTTCTGCATTTCCCCACCATTCCTCTTTTTTGCATTTTTCCCACTACATCTGTTCACACAGAGAATTAGTTGATTTTCCAAACAGGGAAGAGGGAAGAAATCTAAAATCTTGTGTAATTAGAAAATAACAGCTATCTTTTAGTCAAAGGAAACATGTTTCAATAACAGTCATTTTCTTCTGACAGTCACCAGAGAAAAGTTTCACTACCTTTCCAGTCTGCCAGGAGCACATGACGGAGGGCCCAGGGCAAAAAGAAGGCAAAGTTTACAAGGACAATTAAGTCAAGAAAGAATGGGGTCATGATGTCCAGAGGGAAAAGGAGAGCATAAACTAAGTAGGTAATTTCCTAGATCCAATCAAAATAAATAATACTGACAATCTTATTCTACGTGGGGAAAAGCAGATTAAAAGGAACAGAAAGCAAGTAGAAAGGAAACATACTGCACTACAAAGGAACTCTGGATAAAGTGGGAACCATAATTCTAATTTTCAGGTCAAAGCAGTGATACAGAGAACAAAGATTTTATTCACCAGAATTTGAAAATAAGAATGGTGCTAATAAAATGAATACAGAAAGGGTACAGATAAAATCTTTGAAGAGGAAGGGAAACAGATGAATATTCTGGACCAAGACATCTAACCTAGTTTAAGCAGGAAAGAAAAACCCTGCTTAAAAAGATTACTGAGACACAGATATTAGTATAAAGCAAATGTGCATAAAAATTTAAAGAATAAACAATAACAATATTATACAGTAGCATCTTCCTACCTGAGGTTCTAGTTAAGTAGATGCTCATAATATTGTTCCCTGGTAATATCAGGAAAAAACAATGCCAAAGGACACTAACAGCTTAGCATATACAGAATGACAACTTCCTGAGACAATATACCAATGGTATAATTCACCAAGATCATAACTAACCTGAATCATGCACTGTAGAAAAGATTTTCCTACAAAAATGATGAATAGAAATAGTTAATAATCTGATGACAATTATACTAAATAAGAGCCTATTAACCTTCAGGAAAAACTTTCCAAAACAGAAATGCACAAACGACCTGGAGTACAGATATGATAAATGATCAAGCAAGATAAATGATTATGATAAAAAAAATCTTAATCTTAGTATATCCAGGAGACCCAATTCGAAGCCATTCTAACATAACCACAAGCCATAATAAAAAATGAAGCCCTGGATTGTTACCTGGTCTGTACCACTTTGTATCATACCTTCTCAATACTATGCCAGTGGCCAAAAAGACAGTCAAGTCTACTTGGTTTGAAGAACTGTACTGCCCAGAATAAAATGTCTCAAAAATACAGCAGCGAAGTCTTTGTTCAGGACAGTTATAGCAGGCACAGACATAGAAGCAGCTCAATTTTATACACTTCTAAGCATCTACAAATGTAGGCCATGTCCAAAAAGAAAGCAGTCTTTGCCTTTGTTATATAAATACAAAGATTCAAAAAGTAAATAGAGCACTGAGTTTTACACTGCACTGTATCAGAAAAATATACAGAAGAGGCACAATTAGTAATCAAGTTTATGCTTCTTTTCACCAATGGGATCTTTCTAAAACAACCAAACACTAATACAGCACACTCAGATACAAAAGCAAAGCTAGAGTTCTTACTCTTTTATGGATGCTGTCCACAATCCTTCCATAATATTAGAAGGCAAGAAATAAAAACTCATAGTCATTTCTCCAAATGCAAAGTATTCTCAATTTAATCTACCATGAGTGTCCAAGGTAGACACATACCTGGAACAAAATCCAGCTAGAAGCCCACACTGATCCCAGCATTGTAACATGCCAAGCACCAAAGATGATGTAGCAGTTTATCCAGCAGACAGTGATGCATTTGATGGCTTGATTGCAATGCAGTCTGAGTTATACTGCAGCACATGCTGTGAGAGACTGTTTTATACTGGCGCTGTTACAAGCAGAGCAATCTTGGATTAAAAACATACCTTTGTTGAAATCAACTAATCCTAAGTATAAAGGTATCTTTGGGTACTCTAAATTCTGCTCCATTGATCTGTATATCTAGCCTTGCAGCAATGCCACATAGTCTTAGTAACTGTGGCTTTACAGTAAGTTTTTAAATCAAGTAGTATAATTCTTCCAATTTTCCTTTTTAAAAATTCTGTTGGGTCAGTTTGTCAAATTCTAGAGAGAAAAGGCTGCTGAAATTTTGATATAGACTGAATTTATACAACAATATATCGAAAACTGCCATCTTGACAACATTGAGTCTTTCTAATTCATTAACATGAACAGCCATTCCATTTATTGAGACCTGTTTTAATTTCTGTCAATAATCTCAGCACTCTGAGAGACTGAGACAGGAGGTCTCCAAGTTCAAGCCCAGCCTTGGCAATTTAGCAAGGCCCTGTCTCAAAGGAGGTGTGTGCGGCAGCGGGGTGGATCAGAGCTATGGCCCTAGGTTCAATCCCCAGTACTTGGGGGAAGGAAGATTACAAATACTATACAGATATGTATGTAGCTCAGTAGTAAAGCACTTGTGCAAATGACAGGTTCTGGGTCCAATCTCCAATGCATGCGCACATACAGAAAAAAAGAGAACATCCAGGAGTGCTGGGGCATGTCTGTAATCCCAGTACTCTTAAGAGTTTGAGGCAGGAGGATTATCGCAAGCTCAAGGTCAGCCTGGGCTATAGCCATAGTGAGTTTCAGGCCAGCCGAAACTATATACCAAAACCCTGTTTCAAACAAAAAAAGAAAAGAACATTGGTACGTCTGAGTGTGATGGTGCAGACCTGTAATTTCAGCAGTCTGGGAACTGGAGGCAAGAGGATCCCAAGTCTGAGCCCAGCTTGGGCATCTTGGTGATTTAGTGAGACCCTGTCTCCAAAATATAAATAAAAACTAAAATTTAAAATAATTTCTGTCAGCAATGTACTTTAACTTTTAACATACAAGTAAGTCTTCTACTGTTTCTGCTGAATTTATATCTATTTTATTCTTTTTATGCTATTATAATAAAATTATTTTAATTTCATTTTTAATTTTCATTTTTATTTCTAGCTAGCACAGAGAAATATGAACCTTTTTTGTATACCGATGGTATAGCATGTGACTTTGCTAAAACTCCTTTAGAAATTCTATTAATATACAGATTTGGTGTTACACACCTATAATGACAACTTCTCAGAAGACTACATTATGAGGGTCACAAATTCAATGGCAGTCTGGGCAACTTAGCAAGAACTTGTTTCAAAATAAAAAAGAAAAAGGGATAAAAATGTTGCTCAATGGCAGAGCAACCCTGTGTTCAGTCCTTAGTATTAGGACAAAATTACTTGTTAACAACTTTTTTCAGAAATAACTTACGTATCATATATTTCACCTATTTAAAGAACATAATTCAGTGGTTCCTAGTATATTTATATAGCTATAAACCATCATCCCAATCAATTTTAGAACATTTTTGTTACCACCCCCCAAAAAACCCTTCATTTTTCCAACATGTTACCTATTCCTATGCAGCCACTACTCTACTGTCTAACTCTACAAATTCAGTTGTTATGGACACCTCATATAAATGGAATAATACAGTATGTGGTCTGTTAAGACTGGATTCTTTTGTTCAGCATGTTTTCATTGTTGTTGAATACATCAGTACTTCATGCCTTTTACAGTCAGTTAATATTCCCTTAATAGCTGTATCATATCTTGTTTACCCATCATTAGTTGATGGACACTGGGTTACTTCTACATGGTGGCTATTATGAATAATGTTGCTATGAACATTCATGTACAAGGTTTTATATAGCCATATGCATTCCTTTCTCTTAAGTATGTAATTAGGAGTAGAACTGCTGAATCATATGGTGACGATTCAGTTTCATAAGAAAATGCCAAATTATTTTTGAGAATAGCTACATTATTTTATATTCCCACCAGCAATGCACAAATGATCCAGTTTATCCCATTTTCATATACATTTGGTGATATCATCATTTATTATTTTAGATATTCTGATAGGTGATTGGTGATAGTTCACTGCTACTTTAACTTCTATTTTCCTAATAGCTAATTACTAGTTGCATTTTCCTAATAGCTAATGACTATTAGCTATTAAACGTATTTATTTTCCATTAATACATTCTCTTTGATAACATTTGCTTTTACATACACATTAATTTATCTCTTTTTATTGAGAATTTCTATTTACTGACTCACTATTGTCATGCTTTAAAAAAAACATTGTTTAGCTGGGGCATGGTGGCAACATCTGTAAAGCACTCTGAGAGGCTGAAGCAGGACAGGAGAACTGCAGTGAATTCACAGTCATCCTGGGTTACACAAGTCAAGGCCAGCCTGAACTACATATTGAGACCCTGTTTAAAAAAAAAAAAAAAAAAAAGATATGCATGTGATTCTCTTCAGGTCTTTGAACACGTTTATAATAGCTACCTGAAGATTACTAAACCCAGTATCTAAGACCACTTGTGGATAGTTTCTATCAACTTACTTTTTCCTAAATATGGGTCACAATTTGCTGTAGCTTTGCATGTCTCATGATTTTTTGTTGAAAACTGAACATATGACACAATTTATTATAATGACGCTGGATTATGATTTCATTTACTTTATGCATGAAGGATGTTTTTACTATAGATCTTTCGCGTGTGTATATGCCTGTGAATGTTCTACTGGGGACTGAACCTACAGCAGTGATAGTAAACCTTTTAGAACTTTCAATGATAACAAATAGCCTGCTGCAGCATGCACGCTTGTTTGTCACCACTGACCTAGGGTCTTCACACTGAGTATGCATGTAGGTTTGTCACCACTGACCTAGGGTGTTCATACTGAGCTACATCTCCAGTTTCCCTTTCTTTTCTTTTGTTTTGGGTGAGGCAGGGTCTCACTAAGTTAATGCGCAGTCCTTCTGCCTCAGCTGGGACTACAGGCTTGTAATACCATGACTGGCTATTTCTTTCCTGCCTTATTATTTGTCCAGGCAAAAATCTGTGAAATCTGTCTCACTTCACATATTGAAACAGATATCTCAGTTTATTTCTTTTTTACTTCTCTTTTTAAGCTTAAACTGGGTTTTTTTTATTAGTCACTTCTATGTCTGCATAGCTTAGGTGTCACCCAATGTTGAGACAGAGGTTACACTTACCAACCTGAAGCCAGAAAGCTTTTATATTGCATTCATGGTCTATGTGTAGAGCAAGATAGCATAATTTCAGAGTTCAGGACATTTTTAATTCTGCCCTAGCTTTTACTTTCTGTTGGGCTTTATATCTCCTCTGTACACATACATAGGCTTTGTCAGCAGTATGTTTTTGCCTCAGTCATATGCTTCAACCTAGCAAAGCTGTTGACCTGTGCCACTCACCCACACCCAAGATGCTCACTTCCACTAACACTGCCACTGAGCATGATTATCATCTACCATCCAAAGTGAATAAGCACCCTTTGGCTGCAGCATTAAAGCCGCTGACCCTCATGGACGATCCACACTGGCAAAACCTCCAAGGCAAATGAGCTACGAAAAGGGGGACAGGAACACTCTGAGGCGAGACTACCACAGAGTCCCACTATTTTTACTGAATTTCAGCAGTTTTTCAAGCATAAATTCTTGTATGCCATTGATTTTTATAGTTGATCTGTAAGTTCAGATCCTCCTTTTAAAGGTTAGCATAATACAATAGCAAGTTAGACTTTACTTTTGAATTCTTTAGGTCAGATTCAATTATTATTCAGGATAGTATTTAAACAGCTATTTAAAACCACAAGACAGGCCAGGGATATAGCTCAGTGGCACAAGTGCCTGCCTGGCAAGTGTAAGGTCATGAATTTGATCCCCAGTACCAAAATAAATTAATTAATTGATTAATTAAATAAAAACACAAGACTGTATGATCAGTAGTGATGCTTCTTATCAGCTCATTGGAAGGACTAAAGTGGGGAAGGTACAACATCAGCACAAATTTGTATGTGACCATAATAACTAAAAACACTCAGATTAAAAAAAAAAAAAAAAAAACTCACAAGGTAGCCTCCTTCCTTAGCTTCCTGAATGCTGCGATTATAGGTATGCACCATTGTGCCGAGCTTTAGTAAACTTTATAGATGCTTCTTAGGCTGGAGATTTGCCATCTCTTCACTCAGGTTAAAATCCCATCTGTTTTGATAACGGTACTGGGGTATGAACCCAGGGCCTTCAAACTGAGCTACATTCCAAGTTTTCTCCCTTTTCTTTTAAATTTTGAGACAGAGTCTCACTAAATTGCCCAGGATGGGCTTGAATTTGTGAACCTCCTGCCTCAGTCTCCCAGGGTTGTGGGGTCCCAGGCACTTCCCACATTGGCTGCCCCTCCGCAGTGTAGGGGAATGGCACAGGCACCTGGGTTTCTCTGAACCCAGGTTCTCAGGTAAGTAACAGGGCGTGGGGTGGGTTTCTCCAGACCCCTGCAGCTACACTGAGGCTTCCCCTGTGGCTACACTGAGGCTTCCCCAACGGCCAGGGTGCGTGGCTGGCAGGGGTGCTTCTTCCCTCAGCCTGCAGGTCTACACTGGAACTCCTCCAATGGCGGAAGGCACACAGGGGTGTGTTTGTCTGATTCTGCCCGTGGGCGCTGGCTACCCACAGGGAGCAAGCTTTCGGATGGCGAAGGGATGGAGTAGGCAGGCGCGCAGGGGCAGATCTGGCTGGGTCTCCCTCTGTATTCTACTGTTGATGGACATACGGGTTGATTACAGATTTTGACAAATCTTGTACTTAATTTTTGGTGGAAAAATACACTAATTTCTCTTGAGCACACACCAGGAGTAGAAATGCTTATTGATAAGGTAGATGTACGTTTAGCCCAAGGTCTCTACCAGCGGTACTCAACCTTGGCTACACATTATAGAGCCTCAAAAGTGGCCTGAGTTATACAGTTTCATGAAAACAATGTGAATGAGTCTTCAAAAGGAGAACCTTTAGAACCTGAGAACCTTCAGAAAGGAGAGTAGCCCTGTCATCAGGGCTACATATAGATCTTGTGTTCTTGAAGTAAAGAAACCAGCTAAGTCTGCTGAACTGATCTAGAGAACTATAAACTGCCAAGTGTGGTGTCAAGTATGGTGGCTATAATCCCAGCACCTAGGAGGCTGAGATGGGAGACTGCTGTGAGTTCAATGCTAGCCTGAGGTACACAGTGAGTTCAAGGCCAGCTTGAACTGCATAGTGAGAACCCTGTCTCAAAAAAAGAACGATGGAATAATAAATTTATATTGTTTACAGCCAAAAATGATAAAAGAAAAAATGCTAATCACCAATATGAAATGAGAAAGATAGAATCACTACAAATTCAGTAGACATGAAAAATAAGTAAGTATGGTACTACAAATTTTTTGCCAATAAATTTTAAAATTTATATGAAGTTGATAAAACCCATGATAAACAATTTTTCATTTCTGCATGGGAATAAAAAAAATCTGAATAATCTTGAATCTACTGATATAACTGAATATATAATATATATAAAAGCTATTATTGCCAGGCATGGTGACGAACACCTATAATCCTAGCACTTAGGAGGCTGAGGCAGGAGAATCACTGAGAGTTCAACACCAGCCTGGGCTACAAAGTGAGCTCAAGGCCAACCTGAACTGCTTAGCAAGACCCTCTCTCAAAAAGACCAAAAAAAAAAAAAAAAGCTATTATTATTGATCAATCCTTGATCAATCTTTACATTAAGTGCTTTCCCACTAAGCTCCATCCCAAACTCTCTGAACAATGTTTATATCTCTCTCATTTACTCAACGAATATTTATTAAGTGACAATTGTACGCTATCGGAAATACTGGGGTGGAGCCTGATGGCACACACCTCTAATCCAAGCACTCTGGTTAGTTGAGGTGAAGTAGTATCAAAAGTTTGAGTAATTTTGCAAGACTTTGTTTAAAAATAGAAAGTGCTAGAGATATAGCTCGATGTGAGATAGCACCAAAAAAAAAAAAAAAAAAGTATTGGGCATAAAATTGCAAATAAAACATACACATTCTCTATGAAGTATAGTAAACAAGCAATCAAATTAATATGCTAGCAAAAATTATTACAAATTGTGATAAATGCTATTATAATGGGGGAAGGGAACATTATGAGGAATAACAGCAGGTGACTCTGAAGAAAAGGTATTTAATGTAAAACCTAAAAGACTTTAAGTAATTACTGCGAGTAAAAAAGAATTCCAGGCAGGAGAACCAGTATATGTGGCCTTGAGATAAGGAAAAAGATTAACTGGACATAGTGGCACATACCTATAACCCCAGCACTCGAGAGGCTGAGGCAGGAGGGTGGTCATGAGTTTGAAGCTAGCTTAGGCTACACAGTAAGTTCAAGGCTAGCTTGGACTACACAGTGAAGCTCCATCTCAAAAAAAAACAAGAAAATTTAGCCTACTACAGAACTGAAAGGCCAGTATGATTAAAGAACTGTCAGCAAATGGAAGTTGCCAGAAGTCAGACTGCTCAGGGTTTCACAAACCAAATTAAGAACTTTATGTTTTATGCTAAGTGCAACAAGAAATTAGAAGGTGGGAGCATGAAACTAGAGGTATGGTTCAGTAAGCATACTTGTTTAGCATATGCAAGGTCCTGAGTTCAATTCTCAACGTGATCAAAAAAGTATAATACACATGGTGAATCCAGTTAGGTAATTATCCTAGTAGTCTAAGCAACAGCTGATGGACTAGGACCTGAATAAGGAAATGTCAAGTAATTGTATTAAGGTACATATGGAAGGTAGAATCAACAGAACTGGAGGAGGGGCATGGGCAGGAAGAGGAGAAGAATAAGAAGGAGAGGGAGAGGAAGAAGGAGAAACATAACTAAAGTATAATTCCCCAGGATTCTGGCTTGAGCAGTGGCTAGAAGCACTACTTAGTAAAATGTGCAAGATTAGAGGAGGATAAAATTAATGGAGAAGGTAGGGGAGACAAAGAATTTAATGCCTACAAGATATTCAAGTGAAATTTCACATCAATAGACCAACATAACAACTGATCTCAGATAGGCCTGGGATGGGAGTTACCCGTATATAAATAGTAACAAAGGAATGAGATTACATGGGAAAAAACGTGTATCAAGTGAAAAAAGAAGGTAGTCCAGGATCAAGCAATGAAAGAATTCAACATTTCAAGGTTACAAGAAGAGTTCTCAAAGATGACTGAAGCCAAGTGTCAGTGGCACAAGTCTACAATCTCACACTTGGGAGACTGAGGCAGGAGAACACTGTGTGCTTTAGGCCAGCCTGGGATACACAGTGAGTTCAAGATAGCCTGAACTACATAGCAAGACCCTGTCTCAAAAAAAAAAAAAAAAAAAAAAAAAAAAAAAAAAAAAAAAAAAAAAAAAAAAAAAAAAAAAAAAAAAAAAAAAAAAAAAAAAAAAAAAAAAAAAAGAAGGAAGGATAAAAAACAAGAAAGTATGATTTTAAAAACAGAAAAGGACAAAGTGCATGCCTATAATCTCAGCACTCAAGAGGCTGAGGCAGGAGGATCATTGTAAATTTGAGGGCTAAATAATGAATTCAAGTCCAGTCTGAACTATGTAGTGAGATTCTGTTTCAAAAAACCAAACCAAGCCGGGCATGGTGGAGCACGCCTTTAATCCCAGCACTCGGGAGGCTGAGGTAGGAGGAGCGTTGTGAGTTCGAGGCCGGCTCGGGCTACAATGTGAGCGCAAGGCTGGCCTGAGCTACAGAGTGCGACCCTGCCTCAAAAAAAACACCAGGGCCAGGAGTTTGGCTCAGTGACTTAAGCACCTGTCTGACAAGGCGCGAGGTTGTGAGTTCAATCCCTGGTGCTGAAAAGAAAAAAAAAACAAAGAAAAAAGAAGCAGAAAAGGAAAAAGTAATTTCTTTACAGAACTGAAAAAGCATAAATTGGATTTAGCAACAGTATTCCTTAGTAATGGTGTTTGAAACAAGATCTCATTATGTACTTGGTCTTGAATTTACTATGTAGCCTAAGCTAGCCTCGAACTCACAACAGTCCTCCTGCCTCAGTCTCCCTACAGGTGTGCACTACCACCTCAGGCTCATTAGTGATTTTATAGGAGCAGCTTCAGCAGCATAGTTAGGCAGAGAACAGGCTAGAAGAGCTTGAAGAATAAATGGGAAATTAAAAAAGTAAACAGGACATCCAGAAACTTAGTTATAAAGTAGGGTAGAGAGACAAGGCAGTAGTCCAAAGGGAATGTGGCCATCAAAGAAGGGTTTTATAAAGATGGGAGAGAACAGGGAGTGTCTGAACCAAGAGGAATGATTACCAACAGGATGATCTAGCAGGAAGAGACATGTATTTAAAATAAAAGGGAATGACCAAAGGAAGGAGAAGCCTGAAAAGGGTTTATAACAAGAAGGAAAAATGAAAATGTGAGTACAGACATAGGTAGGTTTGATAAAGTGTCACAAAGAAGAATTTCGAGCCTGATAGTTTCTATTTTTTCAATGAAGTATGTGGCAAAGTTATGAATTAACAGTGTGCAGGAAATAGCACAGTGAAGGCTGCTAGTTTAAGGACAAATTGCTACAGTGGAAATGGAAGACCAAATTACCAGAAGAAAAAAATGAAAATAAGAGAAAGAAAAAGAAAATGTTTACAGCTTAGGCAGAATTTGGGAAGGAAGGCCTTAGAGTGACCTCAAAAAGTTAATAGAACTCCAAGAGTCAGAAAATGAGCATTTCAATAAGAAAACAAGACAAAGAGACAAGGAAAAAAAGACAAATAGAAATCAAAGGAGCAAACGGTATAAACACAGAAAGTACTGAGCAAGTTGGGGAAAAGTCAATTGTGTAATGAGATTAGAATAAGGAAAGAATACTGAATACATAGGTAGAGGGAAAAAGACTAGAAAAATCAGTTGTGGCCAGACCCTGGAACTTAAATACCACAAATACTTTTGCTAATTAAGACAGGTGAATTATGTAATCTCTCTGAGCTTGTACCCTCATCTGTAAAATGAAGGCAATACCTATTTCACAAGTCTGTTTGATTAAATGAGATAAATACTGAAAGCCTTTTAGTAAATGCCAAAAAAATGGCAGCAAAGGTTGTGGTTGTTATCTAAGACTCTGCTCTAAAAGCAAATAGAAAACACTAAAGGTGTAACAGTGTGAAACAGAAAGACATTAAAGTCAAAGGAAAGCCAGGGATATAGCTCAGTGGCACAAGCACCTACCTGGCAAGCGCAAGGTCCAGAGTTCCATTCCTGGTGCCAAAAAATTTAAAAAATTTAAAAAAAATAAAGTTAGATGAAATACTAAGAAGGCTATTGCAATAGACCGAATAAGAGAGAAGGAACACTTACATATCTAATAAGATAACAGAAACTGAAGTAAAATTATGAGGAGGGAAAAAAATCAAGAGGTAGCTGGCATGTGGTACATTTCAGCACTCTGGGAGGCTGAGGCTAAAGAATAAGTTCAGACCCAGTATGGATCAGTTAGGCGCTGCCTCAAAATCAAAAATAAAGGCTAAGTGTGGTGGCATATGCTTGTAATCCCAGCATTTGGGAGGTTGAAGCAGGAGGACTCCTGAGTGTTTGAGGCCAGTATGGGAAAGAAAGAAAGGTAGGTAGGCGATACAGCACAATGCAAAGACCCTGGGTTCAATCCCCAGTACTCCAGATTGGGGCAGTGGGTGTCAAGTACTGAAATTATGGTTATAACAAAAATTCATTTTTATTTCAACAAACAATGCCATCCATGTGCCACAAACCTGAGGCAATTTAAAACAAAGTATGATTTTCAAGTGTATCTGACATGAGATGGTTCCAATTTGACATTAATAGCCAGTGGTCAAAACATCTAATGCCTTTATTTCTTTCTCTACTGTCCTGCTAAAATTTATTCTTAAAAAAAAAAAAAACTAAAAACTGTTTTTGATCATCATATTCCCTCAAGTAATTGTTCTAGTCTCTTCTTTGCCATCAACTTTTTAAATGCAGAGCATACTGTTGAAAATCCTATTCTTACCATTTATTCACTACTTAACCTCCTGTTATCCATTAAAGCTGTTCACCCCAAGATACGAACTCATATTTACTAATTTCATTGTGTTGTCTTTCTCAGTTCATCTTACTGATTCTTTCTTTCTTCTTTTATCCTTCCATCTAAAGGTGGACACTTTCCTAAGTTAAACAGCCCTTCTATGCATATACTCATAGTGACCTAAATCCAAAGAAAGTCACACACTTTTAATTTCAGTGTAACAAAACATTTATCAAGCTTTTATTTGGGGACTGGGGAGGGTTGGAAGATTGAACACAGGGCCTTCAATTGACCTGCACCCCTAGTCGTTTTTAATGTTTAGCATAATTTAATTTATTTATTTATTTATTTTTGGTGCTGGGGATCGAACTCACAACCTGCAGGCTCTTAGGCCACTGAGCTAAATCCCCAGCCCTTAATGTTTAATTTTAGAGGTCTTACGTTATTAGGTTGCCCATTCTGGTCTCAGACTTGTGATCTTCCACCTCAACCTCCCACAGTGCTGTGATTACAGGTGTGCTCCTTCATGCCTGATTCTATTAAGCTTTTGCTATATGCGAAGCACTGTTCTAAACCCTGAAAAAAATTCTTCTTCCCTTAAACTTTACATCAGACTCACATGAAGAGTATTAGAATAAACATTCCTGGGTTCCAAAACAACGAAAATGAACAAACAATTGGTACATGAAGCAATAGGGATGAACTTCACAAACAAAATATTGAGCAAAGAAAGGAAGAAAACGAAGCCAGGCGTGGTGGCACACGCCTTCAATCCCAGCACTCGGGAAGCTGTGGTAGGAGGAGCGTTGTAAGTTTGAGGCCGGCTTGGGCTACAACGTGAGCGCAAGGCTGGCCTGAGCTACATAATGCAATCCTGTCTCAAAAAACTAGGGCTGGGAGTTTGGCTCAGTGGCTTAAGCACCTGTCTAGTGGGCACAAGGCTATGAGTTCAATCCCCTGTGCCAAAAAAAAAAAAAAAAAAAAAAGACAAAGCACACCTTCCCATGAGCAAGGGTCTACCACGGAGATCAGGAGGAGACTCAGCAAAAAGACAAAGCACATTTTCACATGAGCCAGGCTCTGCCATGGGGGTCAGGAAAGGACTCAACAAGAAAACAAAGCATGCCTTCCCATGAGCCAGTCAGTGCACAGGGTGGGAAACCAGAAGGGCATCTCAGTCCCCTACCTCCACTCCATCCTGTAAGCAACTGGCTGATCCTGATGACTCAGTGAAAGGATAGTAACTGTGGTGAAAGGAATGGTTAGACGCTTGTGTTGTTTGACTGACTTTGCAGGCCTGGGGCCAATGGTCTGGGCATCTATTTGGAGGATGGCAGTGTGCACTGTGGCAACTGTGGGGGATTTCCTTCTGTCTTGTTTTTGAAATCCAATATTTTGTTCCGTTTCACTGTTTTGTTTTACTCCTGTATCTGGTAACCTGAGCAACTATTTTGAAGATAACAATATGCACTATAACAACCATTGTTAAATTTCTATCATCTTGTTTTGAAAAGCTATATAGCTATTGTTTTGTTGCTGTTGTTGTTGTCACTTTGCTTTTGTTGTTTTTTTTTGTTTTTTTTTTTTTGGTACCAGGGACTGAACTCACAACCTTGTGCTTGCCAGGCAGGCGCTTATGCTGCCGAGCTAAATCCCCAGTCCTTGTTGTTTTTTAGGTTTGTTTACATCTTGATTTTTCTGTTTTTTCTTTTTTCTCTTTAAAATAGAAAAAATGTACAATAGATATGGTGAATTGGGAAGAAACTTAAAAAAAAAAGAACAAACTGTGATGGGGAAAAGAAGAATGGGTAAAAGGAAAAATATATGTACATACAAGACAGTTAAGGTTGTTATATAGCTAGCTTCTGTTTGTTCCTTGAAAAGTATGTTTTGTGCTAATATTTTTTAGACAAGATATCATGCCTATGTTCTGTACTCTGAATTAAGTACTACAAGATACCAATACACAGTGTATCAAGTATCGTAACTGTCCTAACTACCCTGTTTTGAAACTCGTTTTCATTGTTTATCTGTTTTTCTCTTTAAAATAACATTTAAAAACAGAAAGTGCTGGGGATGTGGCTCAATGGTAGAGTTCTTGCCTTACATACACAAGGCTCTAGGTTCGATTGCCAGCATACACATACACACACATAGACACATACACACACTCATACACAAAAGTTTAAAAAGGGGCTCAGGTTACAGCTTAGTGTGAAGGCACTGGGATCAATTCCCAGTACAGCAAATAATAATAACAATAATAATAATGGTATCTCAACATGGCACATGCCCATAGTCCTAGCTATTCAGAAGGCTGAGGCAGGAAGATCACTTGAACCCAGAAGTTCAAGACTGGCCTTGGCAACATAGTGAGATCCCAAACATGATGATGATGATGATGATGATTATAAGCACCTGAAGCAATGTCTGATTAGACACTAACATATTCTATGGGTAATAGGAACCCATTGAGTTAGTGTCATGAGACGATCATTGACCTGTTAGAAAGATCCCAATGATGGTTCTTGGGCCTCACACTGAAGGGAGAAAGACTAGAGAAGAGCTACAATGTTATTAACTAATCAAGTAAGAAATAAGAGCAAGAACAATGGCCATGACAATGGAAAGGAGATATCAAGAGTTACTGGGTGACTAGAGATGTAGCTCAGTAGTATAGAGTTTGTCCAGCATGCATAAAGCCCTGAATTCAATCTTCAGTGCCAGCAAAAGCAAGTTTTTTTAGCCAGCTGTGGTTGCACACAAAGATTTTTGATAACATGAAAAAGTGCTGTATAAAAAAAGCAAGAAACTAAGCTATGTATTCATTTCATCATTTTTTAGACGAAACTTATGGTTAAGGGATAAAAATATGAAATAAATTATTAAATAGTGGTTATCACTGGATGATTGTATTCTAGATTATTTTTAATTTTTGTACCATAAATACAATTACCACTAATTTAATTCACTTATAAAAGTGTGCTGGAAAAAAGGTAATGTATGTATCTTGCTGGAAATAGTAACAGTATTAAACACTATTGAGCAGTTGTCTTGACCCCTACTTAACACAATTTCATTTCTACAACTAGCTAAGTTCATAGAAGATAATTTTCAAACTATCATACTGTACGTACATGGGTTAAACATCACTTGTTTTCTGAATGGAATGAAGGAAAGGGTGGGAGATGCAGCAAAAAATTAATGCTCTCAGCAAGAGTACCAAATCAGAGATCTCATAATAACTTTTTCTGTCTACCCACCACTAAGGCACTATGGCAACTAGGAACCTCAGAATATCAAGGAAGAGCACAAAAGAAAATTTGAAGAGCTACTTGGATTGGGAAAAGAAAGCTCAGAAAAGCTAAATGAGAAATTCTAAGAATGGAAACAAAAACATTTTCACAGGCCTAGCCATAAGCAAACTCATAATAAAAACTCAAAACTAGAGCCAGTTTTCTTTTGTTCTATATTATAGCTTGACCGAGATGAGCAAAAAGATAGGAAGAAAAAATGTTCAATAATGGTTTACTCTCAGCATAAAAATTGTAACACCAACAGTATATATTTGCTAAACTTAAAAGCCTTTCAATCCTGAATTTCCAACTTTTAAGCACTTGATAAGAAAAGACTTAAAGTTCTTTCAGTCAAAAAATTTTACCTCACAAAGAATTCCTTGATAGTAAATAATACTTTATACTAGTAAAGTACATTTTATTTTTTAAAAATCTTTTGTAGTTACTAATTTTATCTCCATCACTGGATTTAAATGAAGTTATTTCAAACTCAAGGAGTTCAAAGTAAAAGACTAAAAAGAAAAGAAAATCCTTAGTCAGGCAAGGTGGCACATGGTGGCAATGCCAGCACTCTGGAAGGCTGACGTAGGAGGAACCAAAGTTCTAGCCTAGCCTGAGCAACTTATCAACTTATAGAAACCCTATCTCAAAATTAAAAACAGCAACAACAACAACAAAAAAAACACAAACAGGGCTAGATGTAGCTCAGTTTGAAGGTCCTGGGTTCAATCTCCAGCACCAAGAGAGAGAGAGAGAGAGAGCGAGAGAGAGACAGAGACAGAGAGACAGAGAGAATTCTTCTTTTTTCCATGTTAAACATAAATACAGTTAAACAAAAAGGCTCTATCCTTCATACACTTTTTTTTTTTTTTTTTTTTTTCGGCACCGGGGATTGAATTTACAACCTCGCGCCTGCCAGGGCAGGCGCTTAAGGCACCGAGCCAAACTCCCGGCCTTGGTTTTTTTGAGGCAGGGTCGCACTATGTAGCTCAGGCCGGCCTTGCGCTCGCGTTGTAGCCCAAGCCGGCCTCGAACTCACAATGCTCCACCTACCTCAGCCTCCCGAGTGCTGGGATTAACCTTCATAGACTTTAATAAAATTATGCTGTACTTTATAATGTTCGCTTTCATTATCATTATAAAATTAATTCATTGAAGTGCCATCATTAATGCAATATTAAATTGTTGTGCTGCAATTGCTATAACTACAAAAGTGAAGAATGGGGGCCAGGCATAGCAGTTTTGGCCTACAGTCCCAGTTACTCAGGGAAGGCTGAGGCAGGCAGATCAATTGGGTCCTGGAGTTCTTGGGTAGCCTGGGAAAGACGGCAAGACCCTGTGTCCAAAAAAAAACAAAAAGTGTAGAACGATAAATCTCCTTTTTATTTTTGGTACTGGGGATCAAACTCACAACCTCACGCCTGCCAGGCACTTATGCCACTGAGCTAAATCCCCGGCCCGATAAATCTCCTTTTATTTTGCCTTCTATTCCTCTCTAGGACACAAAATTATCACTAGCAACCATATACAGTACTATCATGATTCACTATCTTCCTCTTCAACATATCACTAGTTGCCACCAGAAAAGAGAAAACAGCGGAAATGTAGTATATTAAGAAACGTAAGGAACTAGGTACGGTGGCCCTAACCTGTAATCCCAGCACTGTGGGCGGCTGAGGCGGGAAGATCATGGTCTGAGACCAACCTGGGCAACTTAGTGACTTAGCAAGAACAGAAAATAAAAAAATAAAGTAAAATGAAGAGCTAGGAATGTAGCTTAATTCTAAGGCCCTGTGTTCAATCTCTAGTACTAGGAGAAAAAAAATTAAGGTACATAATATACAACACGTGGTCTTCGATTGGGTACTTGTTTGAAAGAATGTATATTTTGGGGTTAACTGAAAAGAATTTGAATGTGGTATACACATTATACAGGAGATGAAAATTTACTGAAGTAGATGTACAGTACAATAGCCTCATTTCAGTAAAAAGAAATGCACATACAAGTATATATACACATAGGAAAGGATTCAGAAGACTAAATGATTATTAGCATAGCATTCTCTGGCTGGTTTTACTTTATCGGCAGAATATTCTGTGGCGTGGTTGTATTCAAGACTTTATTTTTGTTAGCTTGTATTTTGTCTTTAATTTTCTGTACTGCTTTTTTAAAAAAGCATTATTTTTAAATATATTTCTTAATTTCCATCCTTTTTTGGGAGCAGAAGGGTTAAGACAGAGCCTTGCTACATACTTCAGGCTAGCTTGGAACCCACTATGTAGCCCAGGGTGGCCTTGAACTTGCATTGATTCTCCTGCCACATCTGGCTTCCTTTTTTTTTTTTTTTTTTTTTTTTTTGAGGCACCAGGGATCGAACTCACAGCCTCGCACCTGCCAGACAGGCGCTTAAGCTGCTGAGCCAAACTCCCGGCCCCAGTTTTTTGAGGCAGGGTCGCACTATGTAGCTCAGGCTGGCCTTGTGCTCACATTGTAGCCCAAGCCGGCCTCAAACTCACAACGCTCCGCCTACCTCAGCCTCCTGAGTGCTGGGATTAAAGGCGTGCACCACCACGCCCAGCTTCCCCATCCCTTTTGAATAAGGCTGATATTGAGACAGGTGCAGTGGTGAACACCCCTGTAAAGTCAGCACTCCAGGGGGCTAAAGCAGGAAGATCACAAGTTCGAGTACCCCGTGGGCAATTTAGCAAGACCCTGTCTCGAAAATAAAACATAAAACGGGCTGGGGATGTAGCTCAGTGCAAAGACTCTGGGTTTAGTCCCCAGTACCATATGCATGCATACATACAAAAGGCTGGCACTGAATTAAAGAAGCACTGCTCAAAGAGAACACAGCATATCTATTACACTGATGATTCCTGTTTGCTGAAGTGTTTGACATGAGCTCTGACTAGATTTAACACCTGATTTAGTACTCACTACCTATGTGACTTAGATGTTATTTAACCCACGTTTCAGCTCTCTATCCATAAATTGTGGGCAATAATACAATACCAACCTCACAGGGTTGCAAACATTAAATGTGGTTCTCCATGTAAAGCACAGCAGAGTATCTGACAGTGAATAAAACACTTGATAAATGTTACCTAGCATTACCACTATTTTTCTAATTAGTCACAGAAAAAACATGACTACCAGTTCTTAAAGATGTGAGTGACTGGGGGTATAGCTCAATGAAAGAGTGTTTTGCCTAGCATGGGTGAGGCTATGAATTTGATCCCCAGCACTGAAAAGAAAACAATGAAAAAAATGAAAAATAGGGTAAGTAGTACCAGCAATAGATAAGCCTTATCTCTCACTACTGTCTCCTGAACTTCCCTCTTTTTATTTTCTTTTTGCGGTTTTTTCCCCCTCCCCGTCCTTTTGTGGTTTTTCGAGACAGGGTCTCACTATGCGGTTTAGGTCAGCCTTGAACTCATTATGTAGCCCATGACCTCAAACACCAGGTAATACTCCTGTCTCAGCCTCCCGAGTGTTGGGATTATATATAGGTGTGCACCACCACGCCTGCCTTTAACTTCCCTCTTAACCTAGTGGGAACAGAAGCTGAAAGTCATTTTCAGAGTCTCACTCTCACACCAACACCATTGTTGCACATGGAGAAAGAAAGGTCTACATAGTTCCATATCAATTTTTTAATCACAACAGTGAAATATGGTATGTAGCAGCTGCTTCCAAACTCATTAGTATATGCCTTTTTGGTATCATGGAAGAAACTTTATAAATCATTTCCAATAATGAAGAGCTTCAAAGTTCTCTAGTTAGATTCTTTTCAGGAGTCAACTGTTTTATAAGGAATCTCTTATCTACATTCTCAACTTTCAAAGATAATAGTAAAGTACTTTACTTACAGACCGAAAACCAGGTAGGTCTATAATTCACCTTCCCCTCCTTCCAAAGCAGCAACTATTAGAAACTCGAGGTATAGAACATCTAATACTGGATTTACGTATGTTTAAGTAACAACAATGACAGATTGTTCTCAAATTCCTTCATGAAGCATGCTTGCTAAGCATTAAAAGTTGGTCATTTCAGCCGGGCATGGTGGCGCACGCCTTTAATCCCAGCACTCGGGAGGCTGAGGTAGGTGGAGCGTTGTGAGTTCGAGGCCGGCTTGGGCTACAAC